>JAASGH010000024.1:0-123212 GCA_023334155.1 Globisporangium heterothallicum | reverse complement strand
TAGCGTTCGTTCCGTAAGAGAGAGTTTGATAATGTCCTTTACACTGATTTGATATGAACGGGACGAGAGAGGAAATATAATTTGATGTTTTTGAGTGAGTAGTGCCAAATCGTCTTCTTCTCATCGTGCAGATCGCAGGGGTGATCTTGACTTGTGCAGCAACGAGTTGAGGTTGACATTGTGGAGTCGCAAATCTGACTCGGTTCGAGGTCGCTATCGCACCTTGAATTGGCACAGGACAGGACCTGTTTCTGTGTCTCGTGCACAATAGTAGCCCCCTCCCGACCAGCAACACCACAGATCTTACTGTCATTTACGTGAGACGACTGCCAAAGATGATGTCCAAGCAAGTGTTCCAGCGCGCACTGCGCGCGCACACGCGCACCACCGGTACGCTTTCTGTACGCACGCGAGAACGCACCTCCCTCCATGTGTTCGCATAGGTGGCTGACACGCTCCTCTCTTTGTCTTGCGATCTGCACGAATAGCGACCAGATCGCTGCGTTCGCAGCAGCGCTCGTTTGTGAATGCCTCCGCCGCCGGACTGCAGCACGGTCTCCAGACGAGTGCCTCGCGCACTGCTACTGCTACTCGCGCGCTCCCTGTGTGCGCGCTTGGTTCGGCGTCGTACTACTCGAGCGACGCGACGTCGTCGGCTGCTGCCGAGGGCATCGCGATCGGTGATCGAGTGTACTTGCACATGCACGGTCGATTGTCCAACGGCGAAAAATTTGGTCAGACCGAAGAAGACACGCCGATCTCGTTCATCGTCGGTAGTGGGGAAGTGATCGTGGGGATTGACGAAGCGGTGGTCGGTCTGCGGAAGGGAGTCTCCAAGAGCATCGAGATCGAACCTGCCAAGGCGTTTGGCACCGAAAAGGAGATCCACACCGTGCCTCGCTCGCAGCTCAATCTGAGGTTAGCATCATGCGACTTTTATTTCTCGAGGGTATCTCTCTCTCTGTGTGAGCTAGCATCGCGTCTCGTTGAGCTCTAATCGTAACCTTCTGTGCTGCCAACGATAGCCCTGAGGATGAAGAGAAGATCGCTGTGGGACAGGGTCTTCAATTGCAAAATGGCGAGCAAGCACGCATCGTCAAGGTCACGGACGAGTCCATCGACATTGATCTCTCGCACCCATACACCGGGGAGACGCTGTTTATCGAGCTCAAGATCGTCGACCACGTCGCGAGAAGCCACTTGAGCTCGGAGCAGCAGATCGTGTTGCCAGAGGAGATCTCTCCCGGCGACAACACGACCTTCCCCCGTCGTGGAGACATGCTGGTCATGCACTACGTCGGCAAGCTCGCATCGAATGGGAACGTGTTTGACTCGTCGCGCGACCGCGGGCAACCGTTCCAATTCCAGATCGGCGTGGGTCAGGTGATCAAGGGCTGGGACGAAGGTGTGATGCGCATGAGCAAGGGTCAAAAGGCGATCCTGAACATCCCATCTGCCAAGGGCTACGGACGCACCGGCGCCGGCGGTGTGATCCCTCCCGATGCCGATCTCATTTTTGAAGTCGAGCTTTTGGACATTCTCAAGAACTAAGCGCTTATGCTAGTGCGAGCGGATATGTATTTCCAAATGCAAAGCACGACATCATGCGAGAGAACAGCATGCACGTTAAGTAGTCTCGGTTCACTTATACAATGATTTCTTGATCTTCTTCTTCTTGCAGGTAGGTCTCTACGTCTGCGTACTTCGCGACTGCGCCGATGACGACAATCGCAGGGGAGTAGCTGCGCTCGCTCGCTTTGTCGGCGATATCCGCTAACGTACCCAACAAAGTGACCTGGTCTGGGTTCGTCCCCGAATGAATCAGCGCAACGGGGGTATCTTCGGTGCGTCCGCACTCCACAAGCTTGCTGCAAATCGTCCGCAACGTACGCGTGGCCATGAGCATCAGGATCGTGTCAACCTTCGCGAGGAACTCAAAGTCCATGTCTGCCGGCTTGTGACCCGAGATCACAAGGAAACTCTTACTCAGGTGCTTGTGCGTGATCGGGATGTTCACCACCGACGGTGCTGCCAGCGCCGACGAGATGCCTGGGACCACTTCAAACGGACAGTTCGTTTGGCAGAGCGCGCGGATCTCCGAGTGCACGCGGCCAAACACCATCGGGTCGCCGCCTTTCACACGCACAACGATATGGCCGTCTTGGCATTTCTGCACCAACACTGCGTCGATATCGGTCTGCTTGGCCGAGTCCTTCTTCCCGCCGCGCTTGCCCACGTAGACGACCTCGCAGTCCGCTGGGATCATGCCGTACAGCTCGTCGCTCACAAGGTCATCGACGACGGCGACCGTCGCCACCGAGAGCAGCTGTTGCGCCTTCAGCGTCAGGAGCGCGACATCGCCGGGACCAGCGCCGATCAAGTACACTTTCCCACGCTGCGTCTTGGCGCGCGCACTGCGGAGCGCGTAGCGCGGCGCGACGAAGCGCGTCCACGCGGCGCTTAGCAGCACACCAGAGAGCGCGCCAACCGCCACATCGCGCGTCGACACCATGATGTTCTCGCCTCGCTGCCTCCGAGATCCCCAATTGCAGCAATTGTGGTGGTTTGAGTTTCCCAGACGAGAATGCGCATCGAGCGCACTATTGAGGGCAGTCACTGCTCTCGATACCGGTGTTCTACCGGTATACCAACACTCTTGATCTCCTATTTCAATACAGAGCACCAATCGAAAAGAGTCCGAAGAAATATATCCAAAGCAACAGAGTACATCGAGGATACGAACCGGTGCCGAGTCGTTAGGAACCTTCTCCATTTTGGTTTCGAGAAAGCGCAGCATTTTCCATCCAAGAAAGCAAACACTAGCGAAGACAAGCACGCGAAGATCCGACGGCCATCATGGGGGAAACGCAACGCAAGCGAGGTCGCTCCTATTCGCGAAGTCGCTCGCGGTCTTCGGACCGGAAGCGACCTGCGACCTCCAGCAGCCATTCCCACGCGCGTCGGTCCCGATCCCGTTCGGTTCCACGAGATTCTTCTTCGTCGATTCTGTCGTCATCATCATCTGTTGCTGCTGCTGGTGCGTTGCCGGAAGGGATCGATCATGCGGAAGCGGAACGCATCGCGAGGATCGCGCAGCAGGCCGAAGAGCGTGCGGCGAAGCGAGCAGCCGAGAGGAAGGTGGCAGGGGAAGGTGGCTCTGCGAGTGCCGCCGCAACTGCCGCGGTCGCTCCTGCAACTGGCGCTGTGGTGCGCAAAGTGCCGGCGAAGCTGGGCGAAGGGCTGAGCAGCGCAAAGAAGAGCGAGGAAGTGACAGCGGAGGCGAAAGTGACGTTCCGCTCGAAAGAGCAGCGGCAGAAAGAAGCGCTCGAGCGACTGGAGAAGAAACGACAGGAGATGGATCGCCAGCGCAAGGAAACCGAAGACGCGCGTCGTCAATTCCTGCAGCGTCAGCGGGACGACCGTGACAGTCGCGACGATCGCGGAAGTAGTCGGTATTCTAGAGGCGGGGGCGACCGTGACTCTGGCAGTCGCGGCAGCAGCTCGAATGCGTCTTCTCGTGCAGCACCAAATGGAACGACAGCAGCATCGAGAGACGCACCGTCGACGCAGCGTGCGGATCGAAACGAAGAGAAAGCGATCCAAGCGATCAAGGACCAGTACTTGGGCAAGCGAGCGCAAAGGAAGAAAGTCGTGAAGGCCAGCGAGAAATTCTCCAAGAACTTCCAGTTTGACTGGGAAGCCACGGAGGATACGTCGACGGATTTAAACCCATTGTACGCGAAGCGGCTCGATGTGAACTTGCTGTATGGACGCGGGTACCGTGCTGGTGTTGACATGCGGGAGCAGCGGAAAAACAATTCCTTTTTGAATGAATTATCGCAAAAGAGACAGAAAGAGCATCGCATCGCCGACGAGCAGAACGAAGAGCTGACGAAAGAGCAATTGGAGGCGCGTCAGCGCGAGCGCGAGCGTGCGATGCGCAGTATGCAGGATCGCGAAAAGGACCGCATGAAGGAACTGGCGACTCGCGAAGCGCAGACGATGGGGACCCACTGGTCGGAGAAAGCACTCGATGCTATGCGCGAGCGTGACTGGCGCATCTTCCGCGAAGATTTCGATATCACGATCAAAGGCGGGAAAGCCCCGAATCCACTGCGGAACTGGTCGGAAGCGGCAACTCTGCCGGACTCGGTTTTCAAAGCGATCGCGGAGCTGGGCTACGAACGTCCCTCACCGATTCAAATGCAGTCCATCCCGATTGGGCTGCAGCGCCGCGATATCATCGGTATCGCCGAAACCGGTTCGGGGAAAACCGCTGCGTTTATGATCCCGATCATTGCGTACATCTACAGTCTTCCCCCTACGAACGTGAGCCGCACAGGGGAGCAAGGACCGCTTGCTCTTGTAATGGCACCCACGCGTGAGCTAGCGCTTCAGATTGAACAAGAAGCGATCAAGTTGTGCAAGTTCACGAGCGTGGGGGTCCCCGAGCAAGAACACCCGATCACGACGCTCTCTGTGGTCGGTGGACAAAGCATTGAAGACCAAGCGTTCAAACTGCGCCAAGGAGTGGACATCATCATCGGCACACCCGGTCGTCTCATGGATTGTCTCGAGAACCACTACCTTGTGTTGAACCAATGCAACTACGTGGTCTTGGACGAAGCCGATCGCATGATCGATATGGGCTTCGAGCCGCAGGTCGTTGCTGTGCTGGAGAACATGGGTTCCTTGCTCAAGTCCGAGAACGAAGAAGAGATGGAGCAGCAGATCTCTCTGGCTGTCTCTGGAAAAGACCATCGGTTCCGCGTGACGACGATGTTTAGTGCGACGATGCCGACCGAAGTCGAGCGCCTCGCAAAGACTTTTCTGCGCCACCCTGCGATTGTGAAGATTGGGGACGAAGACTCGAGTAAGAACAAGCGCATTGATCAGCGTGTGATGTACATGCGTGCTGGTAAAAAGAAGAGCAAGCTCGTGGAAGTGCTGGGTGGAATCTTGCGCGACCAGCCAAAGTCCCGCAAAGAGAAATCCGTCGATGGGCAGAAGATCATCGTGTTTGTCAACATCAAGAAAGAGTGCGACGTGGTGGCGAAGATGCTGTCCAGCGAAGGGTTCCGAGTCACGATTCTGCACGGTGGCAAGTCGCAAGATCAGCGAGAAGAGAGTTTGAAAGGGTTCCGGGAAGGCTACTGCGACGTGCTGGTCGCCACGGATGTCGCGAGTCGTGGGCTCGATATCCCGGATGTCACCCACGTCGTCAACTACAATCTCCCATTGAAGATCGAGAGCTACTCGCATCGTATCGGTCGTACGGGACGTGCGGGCAAACAGGGGATCGCGATCTCTCTTTTGACCGACGACGACGAGGACATCATGTACGACTTGAAGCAGTACCTGATCTCGACCGACATGCCGGTTCCACAAGAGCTCGCGAGCCATCCATCGGCAAAAGCAGCTCCAGGCGCGCGCGACGAGAAAGGCAACGTCATCGCGCGGTCGAAGCGAGACACGGTCATCTTTGCGAAGTAGGGAGACGCGATCGTCAGGTACAAACATCAATACACACACATGCCAACGCTTTTCTCTCTTCGTCTGTATGTCCTCTTTTTTCATTTATATATAAGACACGCTTGTAGACGACTCCCTCCATGCCAGATCACGTGAAAAACGATCCCATCCGCATGAACAAACAGCCACAAGCGCAATAGACCTCCCGTCCCCTTCATTATCCTCAGCTGATTTCTATGGAGACCCCCAAATGGTGCGAGTCGCTGTCGTAATGGCGCACGTCCATCTGCGCCGACACGCGCGTTTTCAGGTGCGCCGATGTTCGCCACTCGTACGCGCCGATCCAAATGCCATCCGATCCGAGCGAGCTCGCGAGCGATTCCTTGTCGGTCAGTTCGTATTTCGAACGGAGCCGCATCGTTTTCTTGTCTTTCCGACGGTCGTACACGAATTCCGTCCCGACGAGCAGCTCCGGAGTCACGATCTGTGTCAGGTTCAAGCGCACCATCTTGGCTTTGTCGTTGCTATTGCATGCGGAATGCAGCAGAACACAAAAGAAAAAAGGTCAGCATGAGGTGGTTGCACACCGATCACCGACCACGAAGACCACGATGAAGAAGCGTCCACGTACATTTGCAAAAGCGCCAGAATGTCGTCATGGGCGTAGCTTGTCGCCACATTCAGGGTGGAGAATCGTCCCAGGCGATCGCTGTGGTCGAGTCCCACATCGTAGGCGCCAATCACACCAAACGCCACATCCTGCACACACCACCACCAACGAGGTCACGATGAGCTCTGCGCTAAAGAAAAGGTACTAAGCAGCACACACAGTGTATAGTCACATACCCCGACGCGTGCACCAAGCGTAGCTTGTAGGGTCGGTCCGTTGACCGCATCGATTTTCGCGCCGGCAAACAGCACGTCGTCTTTGTAATCGCAGCCAATGCGCGCAAACGACGCAGGCATCTTCTCGGTCGCGGATTCATGGGCTTCCAGCGTGAACCGCAGGTTCTTACTCGCCTGCAAATGTGCTTGGAGCTCCAAATGGCGCTCCGAACTGACGCGCAGACTGGACGTAATCATCGAGTTCAATTGGCTTTCGAACACGAGCGACGACGCGACGCCGCTTTTCTTGGTCGCGCTCTTGAAAAACGGCGACACGACTCCCGTTTGCAGACCAATGCGGTTCCCACTGGGCGTGCGTGTGTTGATCTCGACGCCATGGCACGAGTGGTCCGACGGCTCGAGCGGTTCTTTCAGCAGCGTGTGTTCCTCTAAAAAGTCCTGGTACAGGCAGCTGCTGATGCCCTTGGTCACGCTTCTCGCGGCTGCCGCTGCCGCCACCGATGCCGCAATCCCAGACATTCTCTGTGTGAGTGTGTCTGTGTCTGTGTGTGTCTGTGTTTGGTATTCGCTGTTGCGTCTGCTGCTGCGACGCGAGTAGTAGTAGTAGTGCTGCGTTGCTTTGCTTCAGCTGCCTCGGTCTCTCTTGCGCTGTCGTTGGTACCGCCCGCTCCACCGGGAATGTATCGCGCGAAGAAAGAGCTCCTCTCGCCTCCTGCCGCTCGCTCGCTCACACTCTCACTCGCTTTTATCCAATGTGTGCTCGCTGGTCGGTGGCAGAGTGTGTACCCATTCCTGTCACATGTCGCTCAAGTGCATGTTGTCCACATAACGCGAGAAGGATGCCTCTGGCAGTTGATGCAGTGTCAAAGACGAGTGATTCAGTTTTGGCGGGTCTCTCATTTGACTGCTTTCCCTCTGCTCGAGCACAAACAGGTACATGTGATTCGTTTGCACAAGAGCCTAATAGGAAGGAGTTTGTGTTGTGAACTCGAAAGTCGCTGGCTACGTCCACCGAAGCTTCTGCTTTTCTGTATTCACTTGAAACGCTAGATGATTGGACGATTGAAGTGGTCGGATTTCCAGCCAATCAACTCCCTTCGAGAGACACCGAGCGGACGGTGGAGCGGATCCGCTCGCACTTTTCACCAGCGGACGCTCGGTCGGCTCTTTTGACACACATACTTTCATTGGATCCGGATAAGTATCCGTCCCCCTAAAATCTCCCCAAACAGAACAGCAATGCTGCATTGCACAGTTGCAGCGTCATTTTCGAAGTGACCTGCTCAAAGTGACCAGCTGGAAGCACACAACGAAGGACGATGACTACGCCGCGAGACAGTGCGACGCTCTTTGTTGGCGCGAGCTCGCGCCAAGAGGGCTACACGAAGGGTGTGTACGCGTTCCAGTTCAATGCACGCACTGGCGCGCTGCAGTCGCTGGGGATCCAAGCAGAGATCGGGTCTCGGACGTACCTCTGCGGAACAAAGAGCTCGCTCTACGTGGCCCACGAATGCAGCGAGCCGCTCGCGAGTGATCCTTCGATC
This sequence comes from Globisporangium heterothallicum, assembly GCA_023334155.1. Taxonomy (NCBI): domain Eukaryota; phylum Oomycota; class Peronosporomycetes; order Pythiales; family Pythiaceae; genus Globisporangium; species Globisporangium heterothallicum. Next base: position 115,350 of record JAASGH010000024.1, on the reverse strand, counting down.
CTAACGGGGTATGTCTCGGCTTTCGGCATCGGGGAGAACGGTCAGTTGACGCTGCTGAACCGACGGGAGACCCGCGGATCGCTCTCTTGCCATGTGAGTGTGAGTTCCGCCGAAGATTTCATCGCGGTGTCCAATTACGGTGGTGGTTCGGTCGCTCTGTACCCGATCAATGTCGATGGGTCGTTGGCGGATTTGTCCGATTTCCACCAGTACTCGGGGGGAAGTCTTGTCGTACCAGATCGCCAGGATGTTCCCCGCATGCACAGTGCGACGTGGGTGCCACACACGAACTACGTGTTTGTCGCGGACTTGGGCAACGATCGCATTGCGCAGTTTGAGCTCGACAAGGACGCAAAGAAGCTCGTCCCGAACGCAACTGCTGCTTTCCTGACGCGTCCCGCGGGATCGGGACCGCGTCACTTGGCCATCCACGCGCCACTCAAGGTTGCGTACGTGGTCGATGAACTCGCCAACACCATCGGAGTGCACTCGTACGAAACCACGACCGGAACGCTCTCGGCAGACTCCATTCAAAGCATCTCGACTCTTCCTTCGGGTTTCGCTGGGACGAGCTCAAGTTCGGACATCCATGTCTCGACGTGTGGCAACTTCGTCTACGCTTCGAATCGTGGACACGACAGTATCGCGATGTACCGCGTTGACAAAGAAGCCAGTGGCAAGCTCGAGCTGATCGGCTTTGAGTCGGCACGCGGCAAATCGCCACGTAACTTTTTGATCTTCCGCGACTTCTTGCTGGCTGCGCACCAGAACACGAACACCATCGAGGTGTTTCGCATTGACGCGAGCAACGGCAAATTGGCACACACGGGTGTCTCAGCAGAGTGTCCTGGACCCGTGTCGCTGTTCATTGCTCCGCAGTGATGGATGCATTCGCAACGCACCGCGTCGACCACTGGCGCACCTGCTGGCATGGTCTGGTCTGCTGTGTTCCGTCCAGGTCCAACACTTGCTTGATGAGATAATACAATGTCGGTTTGTCAACTATCCAAGCAGACTGTGCTTCGAGGAGATGATGACTCGAGTCGGTGGCCCAACCTGTGTCGCGACCGATCTACGTCCACCGACCCTTCGTTTCCGTAATCTCCTGAAACGCTTAATGATGGACGATCGAATTGGACAAGCTTTCAGCCAATCGAGTCGCGCAGATGGGTGTTCCAAGCGGACGCAGAAGCGGATCATCCGCTCCCCCTGTTTATCCGGATGCATCCTCCCTCTTCAGTTCTCTTCTTCAACCACACTTTCCCTCTCACACTCACACTCACAAACCATCAAGGGCATGTGGGAGTGTTAATGCGCATTCCCAAGCGATCTGCTCATTTGCAAATTTTCACCGGAAGACGCAAGCACCCCAAGCAGCCGCAAGAGAAGAGAAGATGAGCGCGGCACCAGAGACTGTGACGCTCTTCGTGGGCACGTACTCCCGCAAGGAAGACCACGTGGACGGTCAGGGCAAGGGCGTGTACGCGTTCCAGTTCAACCTGCTCACTGGATCCCTCCAACCGCTTGGGCTCCAGGCCGAAGTCGGTATTAACCCGACGTACATCGCTGGGACGAAGCGCACGCTGTACGTGATCCAGGAATGCGACGAGCCACTCGCGAGCGATGCGTCGGTCTTGACGGGGTACGTCTCGGCGTTGAAGATTGGAACGAATGGCCAGTTGACGGAGCTCAACCGGTTGGAGACCCACGGGACATTCCCATGCCACGTGAGTGTGAATTCCGACGAAGATGTCATCGCGGTGTCCAATTATGGCGGCGGTTCTGTTGCGGTGTACCCGATCAACCCTGATGGATCGCTCGCAGAGCTTGCGGATCTCCACCAGTTCACGGGAGCGAGCATGGCTGTGCCCGACCGCCAAGAAGCCCCCCACTTGCACAGTGCGTCCTGGGTGCCGAACACAAACTACTTGCTCGCCGCAGACTTGGGCAACGACCGCGTGGCGCACTTTGAGTTTAACAAGGGAACAAAGAAGCTTGTGCCAAACAGCACTGCTGCGTTCTCGACGCGTCCCGCGGGATCTGGACCGCGCCACTTGGCCATCCACTCGTCGCTCAAATTTGCGTACGTTGCTGACGAGCTCTCCAACACCGTCGGCGTGCACTCGTACGATGCACAGACCGGGACGCTCTCGACGGAAGCCGTTCAAAACATCTCGACGCTGCCTCCGGATTACACCGGCAAGGGTTCGTGCGCGGATATCCACATCGCGGGCGATTTCGTGTACGTCGCGACCCGCTTTCACGACTACGTCGCGATCTACCGCATTGACCAGCAAGACAGCGGCAAGCTCGAGCTGGTTGGCTTTGAGTCGACGCGTGGCAAGACGCCCCGCAACTTCTTGATCTTCCGGAACTTCCTCTTGGCTGCGAACCAGGACTCGAACAACATCGAAGTGTTCCACATCGACGCGGTGAACGGGAAGTTGGCGTTCACGGGTGTCTCGGCGGAATGTCCCACGCCTGTGTCGCTGTTCATCCCTCCGCAGTAGATAGACATACGGTAAGAGAAAACGCGTAATACAAATTTCTTGCTGCGTTCCTCCTGTGCGTTCCATACTTTCGGTCATCATTGTGTTTGTATGTGCGCCGAGTGCTTCGCATCTCTTGATGTGTGTCATTCGACCGCCAACGACGCATACATGCGCTCGCATGGATCGGTGCACTGTGTCCAGGAGTCCAACGGTTTCGCGTGCTGTGGATGTTTCCCCATTCGGATGCCCATCGTGGCGAAATTTTCCGATGAAAGTGATTCTGTCAGGTACGTCTTTGGAAAGAGTGCACCTTCAGTCAGTGAGCGGATCCGCTCCACCGTCCAGATCCACCATCCAGATCCCTTGCAATAAGCAAACATGTCTCGATCGCAAATACAAGAGGCAGACAAAAATTGGTCAAACCTGTGATCGCACAGGTCAGCATTTCCTCTCCAAACTCTACGATCTACTTGCGAAGGCTATTGTGTTACGCAGCGTGGTATTCCAAGGGACGACTGCACAAACGCGCTTCAACCAAATGCACTCGAACCCGCATTCTCAAAATTTCCCCCCATCCAAAAAAGAAACAAGCGAAGGGAAGCGAAGAAGATGAGCAGCAGCACTGCAGAAGACATCGTGACGCTCTTCGTGGGCACGTACTCGCGCAAAGAGTCCTTCGTGGACGGCCAGGGCAAGGGCGTGTACGCGTTCCAGTTCCGTTTGCTCACGGGAGCGTTGGAGCCGCTCGGTCTACGAGCGGAGATCGGGATCAACCCTGCGTACGTGTGCGGCACCAAGAGCACGTTGTACGTGATCAACGAATGCGATGAACCGCTCGCGAGCGATCCCTCGATCTTGACGGGCTATGTATCGGCGTTGAAAGTGGAGGCCAACGGTCAGCTGACGCTGATGAACCGACTGGAGACTCGCGGGTCGTTCCCTTGCCATGTGAGTGTGAATCCCGACGAAGATTTCGTGACGGTCTCGAACTATGGGGGCGGGTCAGTGGCGATGTACCCGATCAATGCGGATGGCTCGCTCGCGGAGTTGTCGGATTTCCACGAGTTCTCTGGAGCGAGTCGCGTTGTGCCCGACCGCCAGGATGCCGCACACATGCACAGCGCGACCTGGGTGCCACACTCGAACTATGTGTTTGCCGCAGACTTGGGCAACGACCGCGTGGCACAGTTTGAGCTCAACAAGGACACAAAGAAGCTCGTCCAGAATGGCCACGCGGCGTTTGCTGCGCGTCCCGCGGGCTCCGGACCGCGCCACTTGGCCATCCACTCGTCGCTCAAATTTGCGTATGTGCTCGATGAACTGGCCAACACCGTCGGCGTGCACTCGTACGATGCCACAACCGGCACGCTCTCGACAGATGCGGTTCAAAACATCTCGACGCTGCCTCCGGATTTCACCGGCGCGAGTTTGAGTGCGGATATCCATATCTCCGCGTGCGGAACCTTTGTCTACGCCTCGAACCGTGGCCACGACAGCATCGCGATCTACCGCATTGACCAGCAAGACAGCGGCAAGCTCGAGCTGATCACGATCGAATCGTCTCGCGGCAAATCGCCCCGCAACTTCTTGATCTTCCGGAACTTCCTCTTGGTCGCGAACCAGGACTCGAACAACATCGAAGTGTTCCACATCGACGCGGTGAACGGGAAGTTGGCGTTCACGGGTGTCTCGGCGGAATGTCCCACGCCTGTGTCGCTGTTCATTCCCCCGCAGTAGATACATGTCAGGCAGGGAAGGCATGTAAAAGGAAAAGACGTGTAATTCATCCAAGAGATCTGGCGTTGTGATCGTGCGCATCTATTTTTGAAGAATCGCCTCGAAGGACGAGGAGCTCGCACACTAATACGCTAAACTTTCCTTGCTCATCGAAAGCCGACGGACAGTCCAATGCCTCGCTCTGCTGCTGCAGTTGCTCCTGCTACTACTGCTCCTGCTACTACTGCTGCTGGTGATGGTGGCCAACGCATTTGGTCCAAAGATGGCAATGAAGCACGACAATACCATGAACAGGACCAACGAGTCGTCGCCGCGGTGGGCACGTACACGCCAACGCACTCGTTTCGTCGAGATCTGCTTGCGTATTGCAAAATGGTGAACGTGACCCCCCATCCGAAACTCATCCCAATGCACCCAGACGAAGAGGAAAACCAAGGCGCGGAGAATGCGAGCAGCAGCAGCTCGAATGCCAACATTTACGATCTGAGGGAGACCGAGAGCATCTCGATCAAGAATTGGCAGCTCGATCATGGCAATTGCATGGGTTTGTGCTTTGCGCTCCCATTGTGTCCGAAAATCCATTCTGTGTGGTAAGCGTGGCTCTTTCTTTTGCTTGCAGCTTCGTGTTTGTTGTGACGACACCAATCCCACTTTCATCATATATGACGTTGCTGTGCATTGCCAACTGTGGGGGAAACCGGATGGCAGCTTGTTTAATGTCATGCTGGACGCACAGCAAATCGAGGTCATCTGCGAGGCGATCCCAAAGACCCAAGTACAAATTCTGCAGCTCGAATGGAATGCTAGTGACCAGCCCGACAAAGGGAATCAAGCTGCTGCTCCAAATATTGCGGATACGGACGTGGCAGACACCAGCACGGAAACTCCGCGTGGCGAGGAGGATCACAGTGCGGTGTATGCCCAGCTTCTCGGTGCGAACTCTCCGGTTGTGTTTCTATCATTGCGATCCAATGCGATCACGTCCGATGGCGCAACGGAGATCGCGAACGCGCTTTGCAGCAACACGAAGCTCCAGAGTCTCAACCTGTTCCAAAATCGTATTGGGGATGATGGTGCGTTGGCGATCGCGCATGCATTGCCACAGAATGGCACACTCAAAACGATCTCGGTTGCCAACAACGGGATCACCGGCAAAGGGTAAGCGGCTCCTTTTTGATGCAAAACAGGCTGAAACGGGTACCAAAGTGTTCGTTTTGTGCAGTGCGAAAGCGTTAATCAGCGCCATCACGCGCTTCGAAGCGCCTCCATCATTCCTCAAGGAGATCGAAGAAGCCGAGAGCAAAATCCAAGCCGAGGTATGTTTTGGTTTTCTCTCTCTCTGTTTGTTTTTGTTCACTCTCCCTTTGGAATCGTGCGTTTTGTGCTGTGTGCTCAACACACTGCGATAGATTGACCACGCGAAGAAAGCAAAGAAGAAAATCAATCGGCACACCGCGATGGTGAACCTTGGTCTCCCCATTTTTGAAGTGATTGACGGAGTTCACTATGCTCCAGGGAACGCGACCCTCGAAGACCTCATTCTCAGCGGCAATGATGCGATCAACGAAGCGGATGCGGTCGAGATCAGCGAGGTCCTGACTAGCTTCCAAAGCAAACTGCTCGCGCATCTCCGCCACATCAAGCTGCAGCGCATCCCATCGCTTCGTCCGATTCACCAGCGCGGACAAAAGCTGTCGGACTTTATCGAGTTCTAATAGTGCTAAGAGAGGGAAGAGAAGGCGAAAGAAAAACAAGAGTGTGTACTATGATTCCTTGATGTTGCTCCCACTAACATGGATGTGTTCTTCTGGCAACTCGAGGGCGATCTTCTTGAGCATGTACGGATACACCCATCGCAACGCGAGCAGCAGCAACGCCACAAGCCACACAATGAGTACCAGCGTGTCGTAAGGAAACGCGCCAAAGAGCATTTCCTCCACGACGATGTCAAAGACGCACTCGCGATTCGTTCGATCGATTGTCGGGGACACACCTTCGACTTCTGCGCGCAACGAGATGTCCACGGTCACTAGCGACGCGGCTGCTGCATGTCCACCGCTCTTGCCATTCTGCAAATCCAACCGGTACGCGTTCACGCTGTTTGCACGGATCGGATCTTTCCCTAGCGCCTGCAGCAGTAGCTCGTGCGGGTGAAGTCGCAGTTTCGACGTGTTCAAGATGCGTCGACGCACGCGCATCGTGCCTTTCACGCCCGCCATGGGTGGCGCATCTGCCGCGGACACGGGCGGTGGGAGCATCACATCGTCCACTTCGAGGAAGAAATCCGTTGGGATCGACGCTGGATACGACACTTTGACGTCGTACACTTTGCGCGGATCCAGGTCGTGGATCCGATAGAGTTGGGTGTCGCCGCAGCGGATTTGCTCCGCCGAGCGCGGTTGTTCCGGGTACAGGTGCAGCAGCTCCCGAAGCGGGGGAGCTGCAGTGTCGGCATTGTCGCCGTCGAGAACATCGCCGAGCGCTTCGGTGGCCGCATCGAGGATCCACGCGATGCAGCAGAGCAGCAGGACTCTCGCGATCGTGCTCTTCTTCATGGTGCTTGATTGCTTTTTCCTAGGTATCAAAGAATGCTGACTCCCCACTAGGTGCGATTTTATGAGCATCCGGATAACTGTTGTGATCTGAATGTTGGAAAGAAAGAAAGGAAAAGCGTACAGTGGATCCCGGTAAAGTACCGTACCATTAAACCCGCAGAAAAATGATCTCCGAATGGTTCTTCTGATAAAAGCGCAACTCGGTAGTTCTGCATGCTGTGCACGGCTCTGGAGCTGCACCAGCTCTTCTTCGATGCTGCGAGCAGCTGCGTACAGTGCCGCTGCATATCGCGCGGGATTGCAGGCATCGAGGCGCCTCACGATTGCAGTTTTGCACGAAGAATGATTTGCACGGTGCGACTTTCCGAATCCGCTGCTCCACCACCACTTCTTTGGTTCCCAGACTGCGATCCACCTGCGAGCTGTGGGAGCTGGCGCCACAGGAAACCTCCTCGCAATGTGCAAACCGCTTGCACCTGGATCCATTGCGACACAGTCAGGTCCTTCTGTTTTTCGCAAAGTGCTACTTCTGCGGCGTCATGGTCACCTGCTGTTGGAGATTCGTGGTATGTTGCGTGCACTTGCACTTGCTGTCCCGCAGTCAATGCGCCTTTCATTGGCTCCAAGGAGAACAGCTTTGCGTACTCGGGGTGGGCTGCATTTTCCACAAACGCAAGCTCAAAACTGCCCACTGGCGACGCACTGGATGCTGCAGGTTTTCCGGTCGGTACCGCGCTGAGATGACTCTCATCGTCTGAAGGAGATAATGTGCTGCCAATCATCAAATGCCGTGTTAGCGGACTTGCACTGCGTTCTTCGTCGTCAAATGCGATGGTTATGGTCGACTGGGACTTCCGAAGCCCAGCGGTGAATAACGAAGCGATTGTGCTACTTGAAGCCAATTGGGTGAGGTTAATGTTTGGTGGGAGATCGAACGGGTCTTCGATCGGTGGTGGCGCCAACAGAGGAGCGTTACCAGATGCTCGGATCGTCTTCGCGGATAGCGGTAAGTCCAGCAGCGCAGGCGAAAACACATACAGCTGATCTTCCCAGCAACGTCCAGCGAGCGTCAGCAAATGCTTCTCCGATTCATTGGGCACTTGTATTCGGAATTGCTGCGTGTAGTGGTCTGGTCGTTGGAGAGCTGGATTGAATGCTACTTTGACGGCAAGGGAGTCCTGTGCTGGTATTATCGCCTCGCACGGAGTGAACGTAAAGACTGGAAGTCCGTTGCTAGCTGCCATTGCCTCGGTGTGCTCCGGCCAGGGAGCGATCGAGTATGTCAGCGGGAACGAACCCGCATTCGCTAGCACGAGCTCCAGCACGGATTTGCTTCGCGCGAGCACGTCTTTGAAATCCAGCCATCCGTCCGCTGGCTGAATCGACAGACTCGGATTGATACCTTCCCCTCGAAGTGGGATTTTCACTGTCCCGATGGCCAGCGAGCTCAACTGCAGCTCATCTTCGTATATGATCGGACTCTGCGGCTTGAACTCCATTTTGATCGTGCGCGTTTCTCCGCTCCGTATCGGTCGCAAGCTGTTCACCATACGAAACCCGCCCAAGGCATGCAGCGGCTTTGAACGCAGCACTACGTCGGCACGGTGGTCGTTGGTTAGTCTGATATCCATGACGAGACTCTGACCGATGGCAACTTGGTTGAAGTCCAGCTTGGATGGCAGAGTAAGCAGCTTTGGCTCGATCGTCGTCGTCTCCACTTGGATCGCAAGCAAGGGGAGTGGCGGAGTAGCAATGTTGCGCATAGTCGAACGTCCTTCTTTTGCCGTCTCTGCACGGCGGAAGCACAGCACAGTCCACTTGTGATGGACACTTTTCTCTTCTGCTGGTATTCCTGATTGCCATGGAGGCACATTCGTCCCTCCGGTGTCCGGAAGCAATAGGTTACGGAGTGGCGCACGATCTCGTGTCTTGCTCTGATTCACGACCACACTTGCTGCGGGAGCTGTGCTTTGCGCGACACTCATTCCAGTGGAGTCTTCTTCTTTGCGTTCATCACCAACGCTTCGAGAGGTACGAGCGGGAGGAGAAAGAGCTTCAAAGGATGCTTCTGGGAAATCAAAGAGTGCCTCCGTAGGAGAGAACTCGATCTCAATTCGCACGCTCCCGTTTGGCTCCACACGACTCACCAGTGGACTAAGACGCAGGAATTTCTCGGCGCCTTCTGGAAGTCGCAGCTCGAACGATTGAGCTTTCTCGGAGCTGTTCGCGCACACAATACTGAAGGTCTGGCTCTGACCGACTTGCGTCGCACCGAGGCGCACTAGGTTATGCGAGAAAGCCAATGGCGTCGCTAGACAGTTGCCTGAGCAGGGCAAATAGTACTCTCGGTTCAGCGAAGTACGGACACACAATTTGGTCTGCATGGGGGTTGCTGTACTCGGCTGGTAAACCAGCTTCAAGGTCTTCTTTTCCGAAGGCAGCAGCGTGCCTCCAACACCATCGCTGGAATCTTCGACACGGATATCGGGTGGCAGCTTCATAAATCCGAAATGCTGGGGTAGGCGAGCAGTGTTTTCTATCGTCAGCATATGGTAGACACTGTACCCCAACGGACAATTGCCAAACCCGATTCGATCCATGGAGAAAAGAAGACCCGAAACGGTCAAACGCGCGACCAGCACAAAAAACACCGGGACGACCTGATCTGGGACGATGACTTGCACTGGGACAGCAAGAAACCCCACGGCTTCGTTGCCAAAGCCTTTTCGCTCGATACGTCTCCAGATCTCAGGTTGGGGGCGAAACTTGACTTGAATCACGAACTTCCCAAGCATTTCTGCTGTTTTGCCCACATTGGATGCTGACGCCGAATGGGTCGCAGCACCCTGAACGTACCCCATCGTCGGAGTGAACTCGACAAAGCCGTCGAGGACTTTCGGCGCTCGGAGCTGGATTTTAAGCGCCACTTTGCCTCGGTTGCAGATAACTAGTTGATGGCGATACAGTTTATCGAATGCGCAGCACCCTACATCCAGCATTTCTTCGGCAGTGAAAATCGGAACTTGCGTCGATTCGGCCGAGACGACGAGAGAAAGTGGAGCGATGCCAGATCTGCGCTTGCTTGCGCCTTCCTGCGCGAATTCGATAGCAAACACTTGGTCGACGAGCCTCATGGGAGAAGCAGGCGTGAACGTGAACGCGATTGGCGTGCTCGAATACGGCGCCACGACTCCGTTTTTCGTGTGATGCAGTGGGGATTCGAACCCTTTTGGTTTGTACACGGTGAACGACTCCGCATACTCCAATATCGCTTGCTCTTCAGCTGAAAAAGGCTCGTGTCCTTCTACAGAAGAGCGCGTTACAGTCACGAGGTCCCCATCAACCGCCAGCTCGCCATCCTCGCTCGCGTCGTTCGGGTTCCCCATTGCTGGATCCTGTGCACAAGCGGCAGGCGAAACCACGCTCTCATCGTCGATCCCACTTTCCGACTCGACTTCCTCCCCAGTGCCGCCATTCGCTGCTTGATCTGCATCATCTGCGGTCGTCTCGAGCGCCAGCTCCTCTGCTTCTTCGCCCAGATCGTCCACTTCTGGTCCAACATCTGAATCAGTCGCAGGCTTTACGCGAAAGTACAACGGTAACGCGCCTCGATTCTCTAAAGTGACGGTGATCGTTTTCTTGTCGCCGGCGACCACCTCGCAGAATTCGATTTCCCGCTGACTCAGCACCGGCACGGCTTTTTTGCAAGTGCATCTCACAGGAATCCGGAAAGCACCAGTCTGGGCAAGTGCAGGCAAATAGGTTTCCAAATCAACCGGCGCCATGGCCGTGAAACTCATTCGAATCGTACAGGACATCCCCGCGGACATCCGTCCGGGACGCTCGTACGTGATCTCGAAATACTCGCGAATGTTCTCGTCCATCTCGGTCAGTCGGAAATGGTTGAACGTGTTCGACACATTCGTCAACGTAAACGTGAGCACGAGCGGCGTGCCGACGTCGAAATCCTTAAACCAGAGCAGCGGCGGGTCGGCAAGAAACGCATCCCCTCTGAACTCTTTTCCCCACACCACTTGCTTCTGGAAAATGTTTGCTTTCTGTTTCTCGCGCGCCTTCACGAGCATTTGTTGCTCCAGCACACTCAATTTGGGCGTTCCAAATCCTTTCTTCGGCTGAATAGCGCTGCTGGACGTGTCGCTGGCAGAACTGGACCTGTTGATGGGCGGCAAGAGATGCTCGGCCGAGTTGACCGGGAGCAGCTTGTGGTTGACCTCGCGGAGATCTTGACCTGGAATGGGCAACACTGGTCCCATCGCACCAAACAGATTGGTCTCCGAAGGCGAGGCAGCATCTCTGCTGTCGTTATTGGCGCTGCTCGATCGCGAGGAGTCGACTGATCCTGGATGATGATGGGAGGTGTTATTATTGCTACCGCTCGCGCTGTTTTGTCGAGGAAGCAGCATCGCGTTCGCGACGGCGCCGTGATGGACGCCTTTCGCATGCACTTTATCGACAATCGCCTTGCGTTGAGCCGTCGTGTGGACCAGATTCTTGCCCAGACCAAACGAGTGGTCTTTCATTGTCGTCTCCTGGGAAGGGTACACGCGGACCGCTTTCCCCGTCGGGTCCAGCTGGTCCTTGCCCGTTTTTGCCAGTACGTACGCTTTCGTGCGCGCTTCGACCGCGCTTCTCCCCATCTCGGCCTGGTACTTCTTGTCAAACGCCTGTTGCTCCTGCGCCAAGCGATCGCGTCGTTGTTGGAGCACTTTTTCCACCTCCAAGCGGTTCAGAATCTGCACTTGCTTCTCCTGGATCCGCGCTTCGATGTGTCGTCGCTCTTGGTGCGCAGCTTGCTGTACGTGCTGTTTCCGCGCCACTTCGTGCGGGTTCTTCCCCTGGTTGAGCAACTGCTGGTGCGTGCGCTTCTCCTGGTCGGAAAGTTCTTTGGCGCGACGCTGCACACTCGCACTCTGCGCTTGCAGTTGCGCCGACGACGCGTCGAGGTCCTGTTTGAGCTCCAAGATCGACTCCACGCGGACGTTGCGCTGTCTGGTCGACTCGAGCGCCAGCATCTGCGTGAGGTACTTGCGGTCTTCTTGGAACGACACATGCAACCGTTGCTGCTCCTGGGAGCGATGGTGGTGCGGAGGTGGTTGCGGCATCGTGGCTGCTAGTGGAGGAGAAGGAGGCGTGGACTTGGACGCACCAGCACCACCTTCGCCACTGCCTGGCATCATGTATGTGTGCCGCACTTGACCGTCCTGGATGATGATGATGGACACCCTGTGTTTAATGCATCGCGCAGTCCATGCGCTGAGTCGACGACGATTTCCTTCCTACTATTGCGTGGATTGAATAGGAAATAGAGAGAATGCGGATCCGAAAGGACGCGTTGGAGTGCGGAATGAGGAAAGAGTGAAACGACGGAGGTTCAACATGGCGTATTTTGTGCATGTTGAAGGGGCATTTTAGTCATCGATCGAGAACATATGGCGTAGTGTAGAAGGGGTGTTTTGCACACACACAAAAGACAAGAGATTCATTTTGGTGTGCAAATGGTGGCTCGCAATCAAATGGCATATAGATACATTTCCAGTATACAACCAGGACAAGGAGGCGGGCAATACGGACGCGAAGGGAAGGTTGGCTTCGCCCACTCCCCCATCTCGCGCTCTCCCCGCTCTCCCGCCCTATCCATTCACTCATGGCTAGTGTGTGTCTATGTGAAGCAACTACGACGTTCGATCTTGACCAGCCTCCAACTACTGCTGCTGCTGATGATGAATACACTCCTTCACACACACACGCATACACGCACTCCCACGTGCTTTCACTTTTGACGCAGTACAGCTACGAGTGGAGAGATCCTCCACCCAAGTCACGCAGTCGCTCGTTCCGTCTTCCTCGTCGTTCGTTCTCGTGCATGGTTCCTTTTCTTTCGCTTGTCCATAAATATCGTCCGAACTCATTCCACAACACGGTCCACGGGATTGACGTTCCAGGGCTGTTCGCTTCCATCCAAGTACATCTCCGCACCACAAACACCCGCGTTGATCCTTGTTGGTTGAAAGTGAAGAAAAGAAAGAAAAGCAATTAGAGTTCCTCTTGGCGGCAGAGCAATGGGGACCCCATGCGCGTGTCTTCGAGTCCGTATTCCGCAGCGGAGTCCGACAAGTACTCGCCCATCAGCAAGCTCGAGAACCCATGCGGATGGTGATTTGTTTGCTTGTCGCTTTGGAAAAAGCCGGAATTCAATCGCTGCTCACCCAATACAAGAAAGAAAGCAACAACGGACGGTCAGCTGTCAACACTCGGCATGCTATGCTCCGACACATCACCATTGACAAACACGTACCCCGTAGTTAAACCGCGGCGAGCCCGACACTTTCTGCGTCTTCCACTCGTGGGGGGCACGCGACGCCGCTGCCGCCAAGGTTTCCTGGAACACGTCGTCCACATATTGGTGCTGCGTCTCCAACGCCGTCAAGCAAGACGAAGCGGGGAACTCCTTCATCCAAAGCAGCTGGGGGTCCGTTTTTGTGGCAGTAGAAGTGTGACTCGAAGCCGCAGCAGACGCGCCGGGAGAAACCGCGACCGAATGGTCCGTGCTCAGCGTGCTGCCTTTGGTCGTCCAATTCGAACTGTGGTTCTCTAGACCCACAAAGCTTCCTTTTCCCGTTTCACAAAGCTCCATGCTTTCTGGCACCAACTCGTCCATTTCTTTGACCGCAAACGACTCAATGGCCACCGACGGGAACTGCTCCAGGTTGCTCATGGACGGCAGCGAGTCCAAGGGTGGAGATTCCTCCCCGCCACCAGAACCTTGAGGATGATGCTGGAGATGGACGGACGCTCCCGTCAACTGACCGAGCGAATTCCCTTCGCTGTCGTGGGTTGCGTGCACCATCGACATCTTTTCCATATGCGTCGAGAGGTACATCGCATCGACCCGACCACCGGACCACTCGTTGCTTTTCACCTCGAACGAGTTCAGATCCACGCCATTCTTCGGATTATTTTCCAGCTCGGCGCGGCGAAACAAGTCGTTGATGCGCAGTCCACCTGTGGCAATCGTCGTCGTCGGCACATGCTCCGCGATATCGAAGCACTCCATCCCAGGGGACAGCATGTCTTGGTCCTCGCTGTCCCCGCCACCACCATAGCTTGTGTGCGAATGGTACGACGACGACGACGGTGGACCGTTAGCAGCAAACTCCATCGACGCCGCATCGCCCATATCCGACGAATCACAATCGGCGAGCACCGAGAGGATATCGCTGTCGATCGCCTGATCGCTATCATGCGGCGAGTCCGACGACGCAATCGAAGACGACCAATCGTACGAATGGCGACTTGACGAGCTGCTGAGCGGCATCAAGAGCGAGTCGTGGCTGCTCGCGATCGAGTCACTCACACTGCGATCGCTGCACGGTGGCTTCACGTCGCCGAACGCCGTGAGCATGTCCACTTCGGAGAGGGTCTCGGACTTCGAGCGGCACTTGCCTCGGCGGTTCGGTGCACATTTCCCGCGAGGAGTGCAGGACGCTCGGCTTTTTCGAGACGTCTGTGGGCGAGGCGTGCAGGTACTGGACGTGGACACCTGCTTGGTCAGACTCGACGGAGGAGCTACGGAACAGGGGGGACAAGAAAGAGCGCAAACAAGCAGTAGGTGAATGAGTCAAGAGCACGGCAAGCACACAGGGAGGCAGTTCTCGTACAGTTCAGCATACTTGAGAAAGACACGGGCATCGAATTGGAGCGGGATCTCAAATTGTGGCGCTGCTGCGAAGCAGTCGGATTGCCTCCTCCGAGAAGCTGCTCCGAGAGCGACTGCGGTCCCATGAGCAGCTCCGACGACGCATCCGTCCATCCCTGCGTACTCATATCAAACGATATCGGCGACATGACGCCTACAGGCATCCATACAAGAGAAATAGCAAGTGAGTCGGCCGTTCGCGAGATTCAAAAGCTGGTGCCACCCCATCAGCCTCACCTTCCATGGTAGCAGGTCGAATGTTGATGGTCCGTGACGCAGTCGCGTTCGGCCGGTGCGCCACCGAACTAGGCACGTTGCGCGCAGACGTTCGGTGAAGGGGAAGGAAAAAGCTGCCGAGCTGTGTGCAGGAGACCAGACGAGAGAAGAGAGTGCACAAAACGCTGCGTGAGTAAACCAGATCGTCCATGCACAGCGCACAAATGGACCCGTCGCTCTGACGGACAGTTGAGTCCAGACAACATGCATTTTTGTACTACGCATTACTTGGTTGTTTGGACCAGCGTCCGATTGCTGCTGGCGATGTTTGAGTCGCTGATGTTGTGTTAACGAACCTTCGGAGCCATACGCCTAGCACCGAACCACATTGC
Organism: Globisporangium heterothallicum; assembly: GCA_023334155.1. Taxonomy (NCBI): domain Eukaryota; phylum Oomycota; class Peronosporomycetes; order Pythiales; family Pythiaceae; genus Globisporangium; species Globisporangium heterothallicum. The sequence goes on along the minus strand of JAASGH010000024.1, from coordinate 100,241 downwards.
AATGACGGTTTGCATACAGAAATTAGTGTGTGCGTCCTTTCTTACAGCGATGCCATCACCCGTATACCTTGGGACATCCAGGATAGTTGCAGCTGAATTTCCGATCGATCTGTGCAGCAGTGCGCCGTCGGCGTTTCTTTCCCGTACTGGATGGAGGACCAGGAGTCTTCGGGGTCGTCACCGACGGGGACGACGTGTCTGTGCCTGGGGTGGTAAATGTGGACGACGCGGTCGAGCTGCTCGTTTTGGTCTCCGCCGCGTCAGGTAAATTCTCCGTTTGGATCTTCAGCTGTATCCCCATCAAGCACACACACACACACACACTCATGGTGAGCAAGGAGCTCAGAGAGCAACGCAAATCTGCTACAACGTACATCTTGAGCAGCCTTAAACTTTGCTAAGCTGGACGTCGCCGCGCCAAGCGTGGTGGGTGTCGACTGCTTCGTGTGACTGTGTTTCTTCTCGTCTGCTTCTTCCCATATGCTTTGGATCATGCTCTTGGGGGCGACGATGGACAGTTTCTGCGGACTACTACTGGACGGCGGATGGTGGCGCTCCTGCGGGGGTTCACTGTGGCGTTCGCCGTGCTGCTTCTCGTGGTACGGCTCGGTCAGTCTTGGTGCCCATTTCTTCGAGATGTCTTGCGTATTCGCCATCGCAGAGAAGACAAAGATGTTTATACACCAACACGGCGACCTTCCAAGATCTTTTGTTCGGTTTTGGCAAGCTACACACACACACATGTACAAACCCATCCATTAGTCAGTCCGTCTCACACCACATCACATCACCCACGCTCGCAGGAAAGATCTCTCATTTCGAGAGCGACACATATGGAGCTGCTCGACCTTTCGCCGCCACCACATGCGACCCGAGAAGACGCTCGGCGCACAACAACAACAAAGTACACCACTCGCAAGAAGCAAGGAGGTCGGAAGGACGACCGACAAAGCGCGACCTATATGCACAAGGAAGTACGCACGCACGTAGCTCACCTGCGTTTGTTGCGGTTCTCGTGGTTGTTGTGTTTGCTCGGTGTGATCTCAAGTCACGCGCAGTCGAGACTGGGGTAGAGTGAGAGTGAGGCAACAGCGAGGGAGGAGAGGAGGCGGCGGCGGTCAAAAGGGCGGACGCTCGCAGGCACGGAAAGAACGAAGAAGACTCGCACTGTCGTGGGCGTTTGGTAGGTATCGATGGCTCAAAAGGGTTTTTTTCTTGCTCTCGTTGTATGAACACGATCTTGGTTTGTGTGCGGCGTTTTGGAGTGTGCTGGTTTGTTCTTCTCCACATTTGTTTGCCTATTGTTCTTTTTTTATTGGGTTACGGTCATACAAACTTCAAGTTTTGCGGAGATTATCAGCCCAAACAGCAACGACAATCCGCAGCGAGAGTGAATGCGTGCTTGCATGCAAACAACCAATTGCACCAAGCGAACAGTCCCACGTAACCCCAGAGATCGTTTTCGTTTTTGTATGTTTTTTGAAGTTACATTTCTTGAGTGTGGAGGCTTCTTGCTTCCTGCTTCTGTAACCCTCGAGAGTTGGGTAACCCAAGCGTAACCCCTTTTTGAATCAGTGCCTTTTTGCTGCTATGACTTTCTTGTGCGCTTCTTCTCCGGTTTTTCTTCTTCCCGTGCTGCAGAGTCCCACTTGGCTGATCCTACCTAGGCTTCTACTATAGGTACACCCTTTCGAATGGGAGGGTGCGAGGGGGAGACCCTTCGGCATCGACGGACGCTGCCCATCCGCCTATCTTCAAATCTATCCGTTCAGCGCCTTTTCGTTTCGTTCGCAAGCCTCTTGGCGGCTGCGACGTCTGGGTTGCTCCGAGCGACTGCCGTGTTCTGGTCTGCATGGGGATTGTTCTCTTTTTTGTGCTCCCATTCGGCGCATCCGGTCGCGCGGTATAGGACGAGTGGACTGATGGGAGCAGATCGAGTGTTCTTTTCTGACATGTGCGTCCTCTTTGCACAGCAGCTCGCAGGTCTCAGCAAGCGCGCAGTCCGTCTCGTTCATCTCGTTGGTTGATTGGTTGTTCGGTTGTTGGCTTCTCCTTCCTGTTGTTGGCTGCTTCATCGATGCTGCTGTTGTTCTAAATCAGGATGCAAAAATCACACACACACACACACAAAAAGTTGTGGTTGCGCATGTTTGGGCGTGGTGACTGAAATGCTTGCTTGCTTCTTTGTTTGCGTTCTCGTGATGTCGTTCTTTTTTTCGATCGCTCAAGTGTCGAGACCGTTTAGGGGGGAAGAAGAGATCTCGAAGAAGAAGAACAACAGCAACAGCAACAACAACTAAACGAGATCGAGCTTCGTAACCGAGCTCGTTGTTAGGGGTTGAAGATCGATCCCACTTCTTGCTGTTGTTTGTTCGTTTGTTTTCTTTCGCGTCCCTTGCGCGAAACGCACACTCTGCTGCAAACCTCCGTCGATTGCGCTTCTTCCACTTCGATATCACCCAACGCTGGCACGTTTGTCTTTTCTGGTGCGCCATTTCTCAGCAGCACAAAGCAATCGACCTTTTGCTCGCGAACGCATTCTATCGGTAGCATGGTACAGTGACACCATGAAGTAGCACCTCGGAGAAAGAACCACCTGTCAGGACACAGCGGGAAGCTGTGAATCTCAAGAAGGAGAGGAGAGGGAATGCATCCGTGAATGCAAATGGAGATGGCGTCGAATCGCAAAGAACACGAGTGTGCGTGCGTGTTCAAATCGCTTCTTCGATCCAGATACACTCTGACGAGGCGCCGAGTCAGTCGTGTGTGCACCACAAGTAGGTAGCCGCAGCATGCAATCCCGATCACACATTGCTCATCTCAATGTTCAACACACCCACACAAGCACACACATGCTGAGTGGATCAGCTTCAACGTGTGGCGCAGACTGGGCGATCCTGAAGCACTTTTGCACACACACTCAACCTCGTGGCTGCTCTTGCGTCTATTTTTAGCATGGAGACTGCCATTATTTCAGGAGCGCGCTTACGCAAGCACCCACGTCTCCCAATTGACGCAGTAGAACGCAGGTAGAGCGACACCCAGTGCACGCACACACCCACCACCGCCAACATGCCCAAGCCCATCCTCGTCGTGGATGCGGCGCTGCTGCAGGATGGCGCCGCCATCGACGAAGACGAGAGTGACGCCGTCGCGCTGTTCTTCCTCGAGTTCCTGTTCGCCGAGACGAATGCGTACTACCAGCAGCACTGCGCAGCGCGACGTGTCGTGGCGACGCTCTCGAACCACCTAGCGACCGACATCGTCGACTCGATTTTCGCGGCGATCACGCAAGACGAGCAGACGCTCCCCGCCACGCGCTTTCACGCGGAGCCCACACCCACGGCAAGCCCACACGACCGCCATGCCGTGCGCAGTCTCCCGCTGAAGACCCCAGAGAAGCCGTCGTCGGAGCGTCTCCGCGGCGAGAGACATGGAAGCGCCTCTCCTCAGTCTTCTTCTTCGCTGTCGCGGGACTCCCACATAAGCAGCAGCTCGCCAGACAAAACACTTGGCGCCACCACGCGCACACGCAGGAAAGCAAAGAAAGGTGGGTATTTACGTTTGATGGATGGATAACGAAATGTCTGGCATTCCTCATACTGATGCAAGGTTCGTTTTGGTGTGCTTCCAACACCACACTCGCAGACAAAGGCGGCGGAATGAGCAGTCCTACTGTCATGATGCCAGAAATCCAGGTGCTGTCCGCGGAAGACGACGAGGACGACGAGAACCCCGAGGTGAAAGCGTGGCGGACGAGATGCTTGCAAGACCTCTCGGCCGCAAAGAGGAAGCGCTCGCTTTCGAAGTGGGCCACGGTCGCACGCGCATTTGCACCGCCGTGCGAGCACAAGGTGTCCATGGACGTCGAGATCGTCGAAGCCACGCCGCCGCTTTGCCAGCAGGAGATGATGAGTTTGAGTGGTGGGTGCCCCAGTTCGAGTGCGAGTCTCAAAATGAAATCCAATGTCGACAGCTTCGCCAATGTGGTCGACTTGGAACCGCGCGAGCATCTGGACGATGAGGACCGCGATGGCAGCCAGCAGCTCACGGGGCGAAACCATTGGTCCCAGTTCACGCGCGATTCGTTGTGTGACAATACATCTGGAAGCATGCTCACCCATCTCGGAGATGGTCTGCGGCGCGCTTCTTCAGCAGTGCCGCTCTCGTCGACAAAGAAAAAGGGACATGGCGTCCACTTGAATGACAAATTGTCGCGACGGAAGATGGTGGTCGCGGGGGGACCCGGTGGAAGCAGTGCTGGTGGAAGTAGCAGCATATGGAAGTACGCAAATGACGCAAGTCCTCGAGCGCAAGCATTCCTCCCGGAAAGCTCGGTTTTCAATGCAACGGCACTGCCCTCGACGATCCATTTGTCCTCCGGAGTGGTGTTGTCTCAGGGCGAGTCGGTTTTGGAAGGTCCTGCTCGCGTCGAGGGTGCGAATACAATGTCCAGGAAGCGCTTCGATGTACGTTTTGCGTGGTGGCTGTTGATTTGTTGGTTGCTAGCTAAACTTGCGCGTGCTGCTCTCTGGGGGTTTCTTTCTCGTTCGTGGTGCGTAGCTTCACCAGAGTGTAGCGACAGACCTGCTGCTGCATTGGAAAGAGCGAGAGAGGATGGCTCGAACGCCGAGCTCGAGCGCGAGTTCCCCGTCGTCGTTTCATCACCACCAGCATGGCGACTTTTTCAAACCGTACGAGGAAGTGCCAGCAGAACCAATTCCAGCGCCATACCTGTCGCCAATCCCTACGTCGGCTCTTGCGATCCCACGGACGGTAAGGGAGGAGACGCGTGCATGCACATTACCCCTCGTCTCGAAGCTAGACTGGTATCAATCGTGCTTAAACTGACCACTGCAACATGTTTGTATCCAAACTATCCGCCAGCATCTTGCACAATCCCTGTCAGCACCAGCACTGCGCGTTCGGTCGCCCACCACCACCAAAAGCAAGATGTCACTCTCCGGGTTTGCGTCCAGCACACAACCACCGCTACTAGTAAACCACTCGGATCGTCTGCAGCAGACGCCGTATGAACACACGACCACGCAACGACCGCGCACTGCGTTGTGTGGCAGCCACGCAACAATCCTCGCGATCCCCCACAAGAAGCAACCGAGCAGAGCTCCAATGGCCAAACCAGGAGCAGCGACGGCGACAAAGTCAAAATACCTGCGTGAGTTTGCAAAACCTCAACCTGGAATTGTCAAATTGAGCCAACTCGATGACACCCAGCGGCTTGCGTGGATGTCCTGACACAACAGCAGAGGGAGAGAGAGAGAAAGCCCTCGAGTCTTTGCCGTCGGAACCAAGCAGGTGAACGTACTCCTTCGTGGTTCAAAAGCAAATACAAGAATCCTCTATTTGGTTTTTGGGCGAGTCAATTGCAGAAGACAGGGAGGACGATACCCACCCACTCGCGTATGTTACAGCTCCACTCCCACCCGGTCCAAGTACCAAGCATCGAAGAAAAGCGAGCTTCTTTATCTACAGAGAAACCCCGATTTCGAACCATTCACAGCGTTAGCCCAGATACACAGGAATGCCACCGGATCGGAGCTTGAACAGCACGACGAACCTCGTAAGGACGTGGTGAACCGAGTCCCACATTGGCGGCATCTGGCGGTTGTGCGACATCGCCCCTCGTCCGCTCTGCGACTGGAGGAGCGTCGCCTCGTTTTTCCTATAAAACGAAATGCCAGAGATGACCGAGAGCACCATGTTGACGTGAGCGCCATAGTATATCGGCATGCGAAGACGTGCATGCGACACAAGAACAAAAAGGATCACCACCCTTACCGATTCAACGCCGCGCGCTTCTGTTTCGCCAGTTCCCGAGCCAAGTAGAATTGGTGCAGCGCCGTCTGCGCTTTCTGTGCGTTCTCGGTCTGGAGCACTTGTTCTTGCACCGCGACACTGTATCGAGCTTTGTATGGCAAGAGAGAGGGAGATGTAAGCGACCACCCACACAAAAATACATGCACAGCTTGACTTCCGAGTGTCTCCGATTCGCACGTGACTTTTTCTCCCCGTACCTGGTGCTTTTAAAGGCAGAATGACAGTCTGCAGTGGTGGAGTAGACGACGGAGTAGATGGTGCGGGGGGATGCACTACGATCAGCTTTCTCTTTTCCTCGGTTTGCTTGGCTTTCGACAAATAGAACGCTTTCAGTGCCTGCAACGCATTGAAAAACCATATTCCTGATGCATGACGTGTTTCTGCAAAACGATGTGTGTGTGTGTGTACGCTGCCTACCTCTTTGGCTTTTCGCGATCGGGATGACGGCGACAAGGGCGACTGTTTCGGAGCTGGGTGCAATTGCGCAGTTGGCTGGGCGATCGGACTGATACACTCGAATGGTTCTGGCAGTGCATCAGCTGGCGCTTCGACAGTAGGTGGTGGGACACTCACAGCAACCGCATCGGGTTCAGGTTCCCACGCAGATTCTGCAATCAAGATAGCGTCGGCTTGCAGAGGGAGCAATTGAGCTGTCCGTGACGTGTCGAGTGCACTCGCGATGTCGGTCTCGATGCCGAGATCTTCCCACTCGTCCCCACCACTCTCATCGTCGAATGCGCTGTCCGACTCAAACTCAAACTCGTCGTCGTCATACTCGTCGAACTGGTCCTGTTGCGCATCGGGACACGAGACAACCGTGAAGCTGTCGATGCTGTCAAACGAGTCGCCTCGGGATCTCAACGAATACGCGACGTCCATATCTCCCTTCCGCTACAATGCACAGCACTCGAGAGTGTTGCAACCACACACACGTATGCGTGCTTGCACGTCCTCGCGATCGGAATTCGGGAACTGCGGCAGGGGATTTCTGTGCAGCGCGTCAATGGCAGAGACGGACAGATGGATGAAATGCAGGTGCACACTCGAAAAGAGTGAAAGAGAGAGAGAAGGTGTGTGTGTGTGTGTACACAAGCGAGTAACAGCACAAACAGCACGTAGACGAAGGGATAGACGCACTCTGGTAGATAGCAGCGCTCGCTTCTTCTTCTTCTTCTATTGGTCGCTCGTGTCGGTTGCCCCTCCAGCTGTCATTCTCCGACTGGCGCTCTTCTGTCCGATTGATGATCCCACAGGCATAATAATGCCCATCAAAAAAACACAAAACGCGCTTTGTTCTTAGGAGAATGTCAAACACTGTGACCAGTTCGATGCTCGCTTAAGTCCGATTATCAGACCAAAGAACACTTTCAAGATCCATCTGAGAAAGGGACAAAACGGGACAAAACGGGTCGTATCCATCTGAGACACACACGCATTAAAACACCACATTCCTTCCCCAAACCGATATTTGTTGTTGTTGTTTTGCATGACGGGACAATGGCGTCACTTGCAAATGCGTGTGAGCTGCACACACCTCCTCTCCCTCCGATTCCACTGTCTGGCGTTGGCTTTTGATTCGGCGTGAGCGTGTAGATGTGGTGGTGATGGGAGGTGCTCCCCACTTGAAGCATTTGTGGTCCTTGTGGGAACCAAAAGAGCAAACGTGCACTGTACTCGAACCAAAATGGGTGCGCATTGGGGTTTCTTCCGCGAGCTCAACCTCGACATCCATTCTCCTTTCGCCATGCGTTTACTTTTTCGCCTCGTCGATCAAAAACTCGGTCCAAATGTCGGCAAAACTTTTCCCGTCGAGATTCGCACCCGGTCGAGACCCTCTCGCTGCTGCTCTCTGTTCACCCTGCGCAGAGGACGACGGATTGCTGCCGTCCTGCGGCACAACGAGTCCCAGAATCGACGAGAACAACCCGCCTCCGCCATTCCCTTCGATCGGGAACCCAAGTCCAACGCGACGCTTTTGCTCGTCCGAGAATCCCTTCGCAAATAACACGCATTGACACGCACATCCGTCAGTCACAACCGCCAGACAAGAAGCGTGAGCGCACACTAGCGAAACGGACGAACCATCATCCGAGCGATCAACTGCAGCACTTCTCCCTTCCTGTCGCTCTCGAAATACGTCACCTGTGTAGGGAAATGTACCCGCTCGCGCAATAAGCAACCTTCTGTGTGTGAATGCATATGGCAGGCAGCGAGACATCACGTACGACTAGCTGTGCCGCAAGACGCTTGTCCAAAACTTCATTGTCAGCCGTGTACCGTGCTGCCGTGTTCTCCAACGCCTGCACACAAAACGCGCAAACCATTCGATCTCCATCATCAATACTCAGCAGAAACAGAATCAATCGAACCTCTCGAAGTTGCTCGCACTCTTGGCTTTTCTTCGCGAGCACATCGATCACACGCTGCAAATCACTACCGTCGTCATCGCCGTGCTTCTTTGCGCTCGACTGCTGCTGCTGTTCTTGCACCTGTTGCTGGGCTTTCTCCAGCGCAACTTCAAGCTCCAGCAAACGCTCTCTCTAAAACATAGCGATCGCGCACACAGTGGTTGAGTCAGTATCGGCGTAGAGCATGCGAGCATCCATTCACAGAGTACCGCCAGCCATCGCATCCGACTTGCTCGCACCTGGTGTTTTTGATCGACTTGGAATTGGTGCAATACGCCTTCCAGCGCATCCACGCTCTGCTGCAATCGCTCGGCATCTTGGAGCGCGATCTGCTTGTCCGCTTCCGAGGCGGACAGGCGTGATTCCAGGTCGTAAATAGTTTGGTTCTCGGTCGACACGGCGTGTGCTTCCGTGCTCGCGATCAGCATCTTGCTCTCTTCTTCGTTCTGCGCTTTTAGTTTTTCAATCTCAGCGAGCAAATCGACATAACCTTGCTCGTACTCGCTGGCACGAGCGCGAACGTCACGCTCTTGCTCTCGGAGCTCCTCGTAGGCTGTTTTCACGTGATCGAGCTCGGCGATGCGACTTCTCTGGGATGCAATCTTTTGCTTTTGTTGCCGGCAATACCCTTCCAATTCGTCCGTCTACGCATTCGAAAATGTGCGCACGATGGCGCAAGCGAGGGATGAAACAATGCCCAATGCGCTCAGTAGTTGAGAGTGGTCACGTACATAGCTCTGGGCTTCTTTCAGCTCGGACGCAAGGTGCTCCATGCTTGCTTTCACCTGGCACAAAGTAGGAGTGCAATGTCCATAGCTGTTAGCACTTGTCCTTCGATACGCACACCGCTGCCGACGTCGAACGAAAGGATCAGCTAGTGCGGTACCTGGGTCACATTGCCCTCGAGCCGCTTAATCGATGCTTCCTTTTCCTGGATGATCTCCATCAAATCCGCTTCTTTCGAGGCCGTTTGCTGCAACGATTTGTCAGTCTTTTGGAGGTTCGCGTGCATGCTGTTCGCTTGCGCCTGCAGGTGCAGGATTTTCTTGAGCTGTTCTTCCTCGTTGTCTTCTAAGGTGTGGATTTTCACGCGTAGACGGTCAACTTCGGCAGCGTTCGAGACGCTTTCCGATAGCTTGTGGCTGATTGCATCAAGGTTCGAGTGGATGGCGGACGGAGCCACATCGCGAGCACCACCTGCTAGTGGTTCTCCATGGCGAGCCAAAAAGGAGCCGACCGTGCTTTCCCATGCGGAAACGCGCTCCGTCTTGTCTGCAGCATACTCTTGAACCTGCTTCGTCAACTCCACAATCTGTGGAGAACAAGGATAAGGGAAAAGACGAAAGGAGGACATGCACACTTAGCGTTGTGCCACCCGCACCTAGGAATGATATATACAATGGAGGAATGCGTACATGCGCGACGATGCTGTCTTCGGCATGTACACTTGGAGCAGGATCGGAAGACACGATCGTCGAAAGCACCACCGACACGTGCTTCAAGTCGTCGTAGTTGACATGCTTCATCCCAGGATGCTCGGCACCCGCATTGCTCCTTCCGGGGATAGACAAGTCAAACTGCAGCGCTTGACTCTGCCGCACACGATCGTATTTCTCTTGGAGAGAGGTGCATCGAGCGGCGAGTCCCCGAAGTCGTTGCTCAAGCTGCTCCACTTTCTGGACCAACGCGGGATCATCCCCAGCGGCCACCGAGACATCGGCATTCTTCTTCGCTGTCTCTCTCTCCTGTGACGCTTCCTCTGCTTTATCCTCTTGCTGGAGTCGTAATGTCTCGATGCGAAGCTTCTGGTCGGCAATCAGACGCTCCTAAAGTGACGCAGGTGGTGACGATCAGTGTCCCTATCGAACCTGTACGATCCTACTGCAGGATTCAAAGTATACCTTGTCCTGCAATTGCAGCATGACGCGGCTGTTTTCTTGCGCATGACGATACTCCAGCTCAAACACCTAGACATGCATGTTTATACCCACAAAGTCAACGTTGAAGCACTCACCAGTAGTGTACAATGCAACCAGTCCTACCTTCTTTTCCAGCACTTCATTCTGCTTCTTGCGCTGCAGCAGCGCGCGCTCGAGCTCGCAGATGTACTGCTCCTGCTCGTCTTCGTCGATCGTCTTCGTGTTCGAATGCTGCTGCTCCTCTTGGTGGTGCTGTCGGTCAGTCTTCCTGGATGCATCCGGTTTTTTCGCTGCTCCTCCATCTTGCGCTTGAGCTTGACGCAGTTGGTCCAACGACGGAGGTGCTGACCGCGGTGCTGCTTCGCCGCTGACTCTAGAAGATGTCTTTTGCGAAGACGGCGGCGCAGCGGGGGGTGCCACGATCGACGTGAAGCGCGACCAGATCTCTTCGCCCGTGATCTGACGCTCCGACGAAGACGAAGACGACGACAACGGCGGCGACTGCTGCTGCTGCTGCTGCTGTGGATCGCTGGACGCAGCTGCGTCCGCCTGCGCTACAATCTCCACGATTCCTTCGGCGTATTCCGTGAACTTGGACCACATCTTCGCCTCGCTCTCACAACACTTCCATCCACGATTTTGCCATTTAGAAGTTTGTCCACGTGATGTGATTCTATTGGACCTTTTCTTGTCAATTCCAGCTGCATTCGCAAGAACGGATGACGAAAAAGGGTGTTGTCGATCTCGTATTTTACGAAGCGAGTAGTGTACTGTGTGCGGTCCTTGGATTGTCGATTGCTAGGACAATCCAAGGATCCGATCGGTCACGTTTAGGAAAGTAGGAAAGAAGCAAACATTGACCTTAAACAGACATCAGCAGAACGAAAGCAAGAATGGAGACGAGCATCCCCTCCGCATTGCCGAGTGCTGCTACAGGTACTACTGCTGGAGAAACCATGCTGGAGACTGTGTTCTCCGTTGCGGAACCTGGCGACATGTCAAACGTGAACGAGCTCAAGAATCCTTTTAGGAATACATCATGCATCGACTGCAGCGGAAATTGGTACTTTATATCGCGGTGTATAAAGTTGGAAGGCGGGTAACAACGACGATGTGTTGGTTGGTTGGACTTGCATTGTTTTCGTGGAGGACATGGAGACTCTGAAGCGTGGGTTTGGTGCTGGGAGCTGACCATTTACTTGTCGTGCAAATGGCCGCATGCTTTGCACTTCTTGGAAAACGCCTTGGCGACGAATTGCTGACACGCGCAGGAAATGCAGTCGTCCTTCTTGATGCGGTCCCGGACCCCCGCGGCGTCGTACTGCGCAATCCCGTCCATCGCATTCCCGATCGCATCATATAAGCACTGCGCTGCCCGCGGTCGTTGCACTGCACCGCCCAAAATCTCTTCCGGAGTCAGTTTCTGTCCATAAAAGTTGCTGTTCATCTCCGAGCGACAAGTGATCAACGCGCCATGCAGAGAGATGCCCACGAAGAGTCCGCGACTGTGCGAATAGCTAAAGTTGGCGTTGAAGCCTCCACGACTTGCAGCAGCTTGCGCGTTCGCTTCTCGTCCATATGGTCCCACCGCAACACTGAGACCACCACCGATATTCACTTGAGTGCGGTGGAATACCTTGACCGCATTCTTGGAGCCCAAAATTATCATGAACTCCACGATCTCCCCGCCAGCTTCGAGTCCACCACCGATTCCTGCTGTCCCGATTGCCGACGGAGCAGACCACGAGCCGTCGTCAAGCTTTGCGATCACAATACCCGTCCCCACTTTCGCCGTGATCAGTAAACCAGCTTTGATGACGGTGAGGAATGCCAAGCCATGCGCTTTCTTGAGGAAGCTCACAGGAATGTATCGGTCACTATCTGCGCCGAAGTCAGGTCGGAAGAAATTGCCGATGATGTCGGCAGCATTGCGACATTCCTTCTCGAGCGACCGACTGTACGGCATGTGCAGTCTGGTCTTGGCTTCGTGCGGGTTTTCCTTGTGGCAATTTGCGTATTGGGAGTTCAAGCCATCTTGGAAATACTGTAGAATAGGCGCACAGATCGTACACACTCGCTGGGGGTGCGCTGGGTCGTAGTCTTTAATGTCTCCCGTGACTTGCTCTGGGGAGATCAGCATCTTTGCAGGGGAGCACGTATTGCACACGCTCGCTCCGCACTTCCGGCATCGATGGCGGCGCCGCTTAATATCAAAGTCTTCGCTGCAGATGGAGCACTTTGGGTTATCTGCGTACCGGTTCAGTATAAACTTCGATGCCGGATTCGAGGAACTGCCACGCGACGATGTCTCGTCGTCGCTGCTACTGCTGCGAATGTCTGACGCAGAGTACGGTCTCTGGATGCCGGACGATCGATCTCGAGGTGGTGGGTTCGGTCCTGCCGCCGAGGTCAACATCGAGTTCGAGGACGACGGTCGGGACGCTTTCCCCGAAGACGACGACGACGACGACGACTTGGTGGGACCGCCATGGCTGCTGCTTTTCTTCGCTTTGGCGTGCACTTTGATCAGTTTCTTGCGCTTTTTATCGTCGGGGATCAGCCGCACCAACTGCGGCAGCATGTGTTCGAGCATCAACACGCTGCCGAAATACGTCGTCAGTCGATCGCAAAAGACGCTCGCTTTCAACTCGCCCTGTCCGTACAGCTTACAGTCCTGCTTGAACGCCGCCACAACCTCGTCGTTGTTGCGGTTGGCGCCGCGCACGGCCGCGAGCATGCGTTTGTAGATCGAGCTGGCTTCGTCCCCCGTCGCTGCGGGGGGAACCACCAGCTCCGCCGATTCACTGGAGCTCGCACCGTCACCCCCGAGCGACTTGTCCTTCTTCTTCTTTGACTTCTTCTTTTTCTTCTGCTCTTTCGTAGAGCTGCTGGCACTGTTGACACTGCTAGTGCTGGCGGTGGTAGACTTCACGGCGTCTGGAAACCGCGCACCGCACTGCGGACAGAACCGCATCTCGTGCGCTGGCGAGAACCCGCATGCCGAACACGTTTGCGCCATGGGGAGAGCGCACGGGACAGCTTCTCCACGATATAGAGGTAGATACACACACGCACACTCAGGTAGACACAAAGAGATGACTTCCTTCCTTCTGTCTACTTTTTTCTATTTCCCTCCTACACACGCGCGCGCACCAAGAAGAATCGCAAGCATTTCAGTCAAGACCGCAATCTCCCATCCGACCTCCAGTTCGACAAAACCGGGTCGGAGTGATGGTCTTTCGAGTGCGTATCGCACCACAATCAAAAAAAAGTACAATAACAGCATGCACAACAGCGATCCCTGCGTTTTACGCTTCGATGCAATCTCGCACTTGTCTGCAACAAAATGGAAAGATGTGCAATCTGTTTCCGCACGATTTCCTTTTCTTCAAAAATCGCAAATCGATAGCATTGAGCAAAAACATGATTTGTACGAAGTGCCATAATCAGAGACAGAACTCGACTGCCTCTATAAATGCATGCAGTCGACCATATCCGCCAAAACATGCACCATTTCGAGTATTTCACTCAGAAAGAGCATTCATTCTGGAGTGCGTAGTTAATCGGGAGCGATGACGAGATCTTCAATGGTCGTGCTGATCGGGTAGGGTGCTGAAATCACCCTCCAGTTGAAACGTCGTCAGAAGGTGCTGCAAACGCGACACCACCAACGCAACGCCACCATGCTTCCACGTGCACGCGTCGGCACCGCTCGTCTATCCTCCCTCGTTCTCCTGCTCCTGCCACTGCTGCTGCTGGTGGTTGTCGCCGTTCCCGTGCATGCGATCGAGACGTCTTTCAAGCACCGGTTCGACTACGAGAGCGCAGACGACACCGCGTTCCGCAATGCGTCGCAAGCGATGCAGGGCGTGTCCTTCGGCGGCGCGTCCCAGCTCACGCGCTGGAACACGCACACGATCCTCTCCGACTTTGGCATGGAGCCCGGCGCGCGCGTCGAGCTGCACGTGCTCGAGCTGCGATACCCGAGACGCTCGTCGAAAACCAGCAGTCTCGACCGCCATATCCCCGTCGTGTTCACGCTCTACGACAACGGCCAGTGGCGCGTCTACTCGGTGCTGCAGCTCAAAGAAGTGCCGCTGCGAAACCCCACGATCTTGTGCCATTACCCGTCGTGCATGCGCTTTGCGATCACGGGCGACACCGCCAGCGACGATGGTATGAAGGTCGCGTTCACGGTCCAGAAAGCGAGTCTCTACACGCTGCAAGTGCAGGTGTGTGGCGATGTCACGGTAGACATCAAGGTACGGATCCTGGCAAGACCCGCTTTGCCAATCGACCAGATGATGGGACTCTTTGTGTGTGAATAGGGACATGCGAAAATGGTGAATGTAGGGTACGACAATCGGCTTTCCGAGCACCTCGGCGTCGACCAACTGGGACTCATTCCGCTCTACAAAGGTACCTTTTCCACATTGACGCACGGGCATCCTAGGGACACAAGAAAGGTCGCTCAGCGTTTGCGTTGTCTTCCTGGCACTAATGTCGTTCGTGGTGGTGGGTGGTCTTCGTGCGGAACTCCGTAGCGGTGATCCTGTCGTACACGGTGTTCACGGTGCTGTGGATCCTCGCCTGCCTCTTCCGACGCCGCAATGTGCCTGTAGGTCGCCGACAAGGTTGGAGGTCTATCGCATCAATGCCTCACTGCGCTTCGGCGGTCCTTGCTTGTGTAGAAGATCAGCTACGCGTTCCAGGTCGCACTGCACGTGAAGAACATCGAAGCCACGCTCAAGGTAGATGAGGCGGACTAGTTTGCGCGCTGGGACATGCTGCTGACCGTGTCGGGTACTTGCTTGGACTGCAGCTCTGGTTGTATCGCGAGTTGAGTATCACGGGCAAGCACAGCGCGTTCCTCGCGGCGCTGACGGATATCGCCGAGAGCGCGTCGAGTGCCGTGCTGCTCGGCGTGATGCTCTTTGCGTCCCTGGGATGGTCGCTCACACGCGACCACTTGTCGCGCCGCGAGTACCAGCTCATTTTCATGGTCTTCTTTGTGTATTCCGCGATCGCACTCGTGAAGGCGCTCTGCGACTCCGAAGACGACGACGACATCTGCAAGGCGTATCTGCTCACCGAGTACGTGATCAAGTCGGTGCTGATGCTCGGCGTGATCGTCGCGCTCAATTTCACGATCAGCCAGTTGCGCCTCGCACTCGCCGAAGCGCGCTGGGACAATTTTGTCACTCCGCTGACGTACATGAAGCTCAACCAGTTCCAGTACGCCAGTTTGCCTATGCATTGGATTGGTGTTCTATCGTGCGACCTAAACGGGGATTCTGTGTGCTTCCCCATGCTGCAGGAGCTTCCGAGTGACGTTCCTGCTCTACTTGCTGATCCCAACGTGTTTGCTGATCCTCAATGTACGCGTTTTCGGAGCTTGTTGATCTACAGCTCAGCACCACCATCACCCCCTGACCATTTTGTATCCTTGTTGCTGTTTGAGCAGCTGGTGGTGATCACGCCACCGGGTTCCTGGCGCTACGACTGGGTGAATGATCTGCTCAGCGAGTGCGCCACGCTGTTCATTTACGTGAACGTGGCGTTGGTTCTGCGTCCGCTGGACCCGTACATTTACGCTCGGGTATGCGTCTCTGTGTTGTGTGGATGCTGTTTCCGACCCAGTGCTCACCCTCCTCCTCTTTCCCTTCCAGATATCGAACGGAACTGACATCAACAACAACAATGTCGCTCCTGATGGAGTGAGCCGCCTAGACTCAGCGAATGCCGACACTACTACAGTCGCGATGGCGAGGAACGGTGCGGGGATCCCTCGTGAGATGCTGCTGCACCCGCCTGGCGCGGTGGTGCTTCCCTCGAGTGTGGCCGTGATTGAAAGCAACCGTCGCTTGCTGGCGCAATACCCTCCGACCTCCTCACCACCCGCGGAATCGCCGTCGCCGCCATCGTCGCCTACATCTCCGCTTTCGCCGCTGAGTTCGTCGTCTACAATGTGATCGGAGAACTCGCACTTGATTGATCAAAGACACGAGTGCGTCGCTCTCTTTCTCCACAGACTCGCACTGTCAAGGATAGTTTGCTCTCAGAAGAAGAAAAGAAGTATGCGACACAAGAGTAGCATTTGGAGACGTACGAGCGCACTCATCTACTCCTCGTTCATCTGTTGTTACGTTTCTTCTTCGTGGTTCGTTTCGGATCCTTCTCTTCCTACTCCTACGCTTGACGCGTCTGGTTTCGTGGTCGGAGGGGACAAGGACAGCAGCATTGGGTGGGGTTTCGCCGCGAGTACATCCCGCAATACACCGGTCATCTTGCGGTCGTGACTCGTCACGAGTTTCTTGGCATGGGGTTTCCCAACCTCGAGTCGCTGGATCCACTCGACCGTCGATTCGCCCGATACAACGAGTTTTCGTTCCGGTCCCAAGTGCGAAGGTCTCTCTCCTGCTGCTGCTGCTTCTGAAGAAGGAGAAACCGGAGCAGTAAACGTATCCAAGAACGCCACAAACTCTTTGGTCGCGCGATCAAAATCCAGACACTCCACGACGCCAAAGAGCCCATGCAGAATCAAATGGTGGCTCGAGTCGTCTTGGATTGCGGCAGATTGCAACTGGTCCAGCAAGATCTTCATGGATAGCGGTCCGACGTCAAATGCGCGGAATGTCCACTCGAACTCGAACGTCGTGGGGTTGTCGAGCGCATTCGCATTCACCGACTTGTCGTCATTCCTAGTCGTATCGGTGTCAGCGGCGACTTTCGTCTCACTGCTCGGCTCGGGTTCATCCTCATGGTCCTCAGCATCTGCATCGCTGCTTTTGGAGCGCAGCACGCTCGTTTCGCCTGATACGACTTGAGCGCTCGAGAAGATCTCATAATCCACCTCGGAAAGTGCTTGCCAGTGGGGATCCGCATCCGAGAGATCCGCAAACGCAACGTGTGCTTTCTCGCCTTCGTACGACCACTGCTTCGTGCACGTCTCGATCTCTTCGGGCTCCACAACTGGCTTCAGTGGTTTCTTCGGTTTCTGCTTTCTCGATTTCTTCTGCTTTGTCTTCTTGCTCTCGTCGTCTTCCTCGTCGTCGTCTTCCTCGTCGGCGTTGACCTCGTCGAGTTCTTCTTCTTCGTCGTCGTCATCGTCGTCCATCCCATTGGTCGTTGTGTCTTGTTCCTCTAGTGGCGATTCGCCAACGATCCAATCCACTGGGAGTAAGAGCTGAACGCACTTGCGGTGGGCTTTCTGCGTCAACTTGTCGATCGCTGGCACGAGCACACTCCAGAGACTCAGCGGCGAACGCTCGGGAAGACTTCGCCATTTACGGCGCTTGTCATCGTGTTTCGTATACAGGACACGATACAGACTGAGTGCGACTTCTCCGACAAAGTAGATCACGTCGACGACTTCCAACAGGTTGTCGATGAGGCGGATCTTGCTTTGCAGGTTTGTGCCGCCGATAATCGCCGTCCGACGTGGTTGTCGGTTTCCGGGGAGACAGGGTGGTGACGGCAATGGTTGCAGGATCTGCGTCCATTCTTCCACTTTGTGCAGCAACTGCGGTCCCAATACTACCTGCGCCTTCCCGCTCGTTCCATGTGACTCTCCGTACATGCTCTCCCACGGTGGCGGCAAAAAGGTGTCAAGCACGTACATGTCGACGAGATCCATGAGCTTCTTACCTACCATCTCGGCTTGCAAGCGCTCCGTGATGGGCGAAAGATCACCGCTCGCTTCCTCTGGACGCGATGTTGGCTCCGCAGTAGACAAAGCAGACGCAGCAGCAGCTGGAGTTGACACCAGTGGAGCTGTCGCTTTCGCATCAGCAGGTTTGGCTTGCGAAGGAACCGCTGCCACGCTTTTCTTGCGGACTCCTGTCGCCGCAGGAGTCGATTTGGCTCCTACAGCTGCAACTGGCGCAGCAGTTGCAGGAACACTCGGAGTCGCTGCGTTCTTGCCTGCCTCGTCCACTCTCTTCTTCGCCATCGCCGCGTCCACCTCAACACGAGCTAGCGCTTTCACGTTTTCCATGAGAAAGATCTTTGGAGCACTCCCTTTTTCAGAAGGAGAGGGTGCTTCTTCCGTGCCGACATCCTTCACCTCCGCATCAGCTGTGGGTGCGTCGCTGCGTTGCAGCAGCTTCAAGTTGTCCCCTACCTGTTCAAGCGAAGCACAGAACGCGATCTCGCGACCCGAGACTCGCTCCAGCACTTGCGCGACAGGCTTCAGCGACACTTGAGACGCTAGTCGTGCTAACACGCCAGCCTCGTCGCTGCTGGGTCCGCTTGCAACACCAGACACTCTCAGTATCAGCTTCTTCATCGGTTTTGTCAACGGAGGCGAACTCAGCTCGCTTGCGAGCACGATCGCTTTCACAGGGACTTGGTTGGCATGTAGGAAGTCCAAGAGCACCCCAATCGACCGAGCAGCACCCGCCACTTTTCTTGGGACGAAATCGTCTCGATCGAGCAGTTCTTGGGAAAAGCGCCACGCGAGAGACTCTTTCGGACCATCAACGGCGACAGTTCCTTCGGAGCTAGGCACTTCCTTCTTTTCAAGGGTAAACCAGTTCGCAAGATCCAGGTCCACGTGAAGCAAGAGAATGCCTCCTCGAGGAAGCAACTCCGCGACTACACCAGATGATGGTGCTTCCGACTCGGACACTGAGGTTGAAGCGAGCAGTTTGTATGAACGCATGTCGCTCAGTAAGACTTGCTGAAAGTGTCGGCGCGCGTGCTCGTAATCTCGCTGGTGGTTCATATCCACGGCGATCGCTTCGTCAATCGCACGCGTCAACACTTTCGCCACCCCGTTCTCCGTTTCAAGTCGCGCGTCGTCATCTCGTTGCATCATCCGCGCAATCTCATGAATCACCGGAACCTCGCTGCACAAATCCATCAACCCCCGGGCAATGTGCGCGCTTAGCAGGGATGAAGTGTACGGAGCTGTGCACGCAGGGAGGTACAAGCAGCGGAACATATCTTGGTATCTGGGACGGAGTAGGTCGATCGCTTCTTGAAGTTGCTGACGCTTTTCCAGTCGTTCTTTCGCTAGCCGTTCGCGGCGAGCAGCCCACGTTTCTTTTTTCTCTTTCGTAGTTTCTTCTTTCGTCTCTTTGTCAACGTGTTCTCCTTCTTCCTCCTCTTCCTCCTCTTCCTCCTCTTCCTCCTCTTTTTCAATCTCTCTCTGCAGCTCTATGGTAAGGATCTTCAGCCTCGCAGCGTTCTGCGCATCAGCCGCTTGTGCTATCTTGCATAACGTCACTAACCGCATATCCCACTCCGATGGAAACGCTGGACGCACCAATATGTCTGGGGAGTCAACAGCTCTGCTGCTCTCGGGTGGAGCAGAGCGGACAGAGTCTGGCGCTGGATTCGCACTACCTGACGCCGGATCGTTGTCTGGCATTTGGATGGTCTCGGAACCCAGATTCTCAGGATCCAGTGCTGCTGAGGGTGGCGGCGGCAGTGCTTGCTGCACCTGTGCGTAGAGCTCGCGGCATCGCTGGACGAACGAATCGCTGTAGTACACATCGCCAAAGTCTTGTCGATTCAGCGCATAAAACGCATTTGCCGCGTCATGGAGCTCGAGGAACTCTACTTTTGGTGTCGAGTCCACTTGCTTCAACACGTCTTCGACCAGCTGCTCCACCATGAACACGGTTTTCTTCTTCTCGACTCGACGCAGTTGAGCAGCATGTTGCTTCCGAGGGATAAAGTTGTCGACAGCCGTGCAGTACAAGTGCACTTCCACGGGCAACGGTGGAGATGGTGCAGCAGACGTACGAGGCGACCTCAGTTGTTGGTCGCCGTGGTCGAACCGAGTGCTGCTATCGCCAGCAGTGCTCCCAGCGGAATGTGGCCGCTCTCGGATTTGCAAAGCACATCTGGTCTTCGACGCGGGAGGGTCCACATCGAGCAGCCATTTCTCAAGGAACACACCTGGACGTTGGGATACAAAGCTGAACGTGAAGACGACGTGTGCACCGGGGAGAATGCTTCCGTTGGTCTGCGACACGAAGGTCTTCGTCAAGTGCTCCTCTTCTTGCAGTTCTGCGCGGCTTCGTGCATGGGAGAAGTGGGGAGTGAGCACTGGGTGGTAGAACGCTTCGCGGGACCACTGATAGTGGAGCACCGTACTGCCGTCATTTTCGAAAAGAATGGATCGATGTTGCTGCTGTTGGGTATCGCCATAAAAGCTGAGACACAGCGGCGGTTGCTCGTCTGGCGAGGAACGTGGCTGTCCTGAGTGGTGGAGATCATCGCGGTTCGTGTCGACGGCGTCCGTGGTATCACTCAGGATCGAAATGTGGAAACTCGGACCTTGGAGAAGGATTTCGTCACTTGAGTCGTCTCGGCGAGTACTCAACCTTGCTTTGTGACTCATACTGTCCGTGCCGTCTTCAAGAAGCGGAAGGGACAGCATCATCGCAGCATCACTGTCCACTGTTGTGCTGCTGCTACCGCTGCCTGACGCCCACTCGAACAAATCCACCGTCTCAATGCTCAAGTGACTGCTCCCGCTGTGCTCCACTTCATGCGGGAGCAGCACTTCCAGCTGTTTCCTCAGCCGACGTTTCTTCTTCGCCAGCATCTCGAGCGAGCGTTTCTCTAACAGCGACACAGGCTTCTGCATATAACGAGGATGCGATGGATCGCGCTCACGGTCATCGTTGTGGAGGAAATCCAGCGGTCGTCGAATGCGCGGTCCAATGCGCGTGCTTTCACGGATCGGACAAAACAGCCCACTGAAGATGTTCCCCACAGGCACATACCGGGTGCCATCGTTGCGCAAGCTCACGAGCCAAATGTCGCCGCCAACTTTCTCCGATAACGGCAGCGCCTTCTGCAGCGCGTCGTACATCTCCACTTGCTCTCGGTACTCCGACGCGCGACTCATCACGAGATCTTTCTCGGATTTACCCAATTTCTTGGATGTGCGTGCTTTGAAGCGCTCCCAGTCCTTATTGATTTGCTTCCAGTGCTTGAGAGCGTTTTGCTGCCGTTGGTGCGCCAGTCGCTCGTGGATCGGCAGCGATTTGAGCCACTTGCGGTGCTGCATCAAGGCTTCGCGCCGCTTTTTCGCATCGCTTTCCATTTCGAGTTCCATGAGTGTCGGCACTGCTCTTGCGGCGGGGACGGTCTCTGTGTCGGATCGCGAAAGGGAGCTTGCGGAGTTGTTGTTGCCGGCCGACGCACTCGCACTACTGCCAGATTCAAGACTGCGTTGACTGGTCGTCTTGCGTTTCATGGACGCCTTCACATGCTGCGGGGAACTCGCACCCGTGCGCAAGTCCGATGGACTCGGACGACCTTTCTGCTCGCTCAAGTATCTCTCATAGCTTTCGAGATCCTCGGTGCTTCCCAGCGCAGCGTAGGTCGGCAACTTGCCATTTCGATCCGATCGACCGCCAGCAATCGCACCACCACCTCCGAGGAACGATGAACTGCTGCCAGAGGATGCAAACGCTGGTCGCTCTCCTCCAGGGACAACCGATGACGATGACGACGACACGGGGTCAGTACTGAGACTTCTCGCCACGATGATCGTGCGCGTTCGCTTGCTGCTGGTCGCCGTCGATGGTTTCTTGGACGCCACGCTCGCGTTCGACGACGAGTCACTCATCCCGACCAAACAGCAGCCGTTCCCCTCCTTCCTTGTCTTGCAGCTCCTAGAAGACGACGACAGCACGTGAGCGCTTGCTTGCGTGCTGCTTCTCGCGGCACCGCTTGGTTGTTCGCTGAGCAGAGACGACTTGGCGGCTTTTCAACTCTCCATGTCCCGGAAAAGAACACAAAGGCGTTGTGGCTCGAGCTCGAACCCTGTGCATCTTGGAACCGGCGCGACGGTTTGGTTTAGTTTTTCCGAGTCCCTTGCGCGAAGCAACGCAATTCGAACAATAAAAACACATCTGACATGACGCAGTGGCCGGAACATGGTGCACGCCTCCCGCTGTGGGATGCAGTGTACGCCGGCGACATCACCGCCGTGCAGAACCTGTTGGCGGTGTCGAGCGGAGTGCTACAAGTGAACACCCCACATGGTGTGCGTGTGCCAATAGGTATCTTCTACATGTCCGATGGATACCTGCCACCTTCTTACGCTGTTTGCGCGGACTAGATTTGGCAGCAGACGAGTATCCACGTCGCCGTCAGCAAAGGCAACAGCAAGATCCTGAAAATGCTGCTGTTTACGAATAATGCAAATGTGAATGCGAGGACGGTACGCAGCGCCATTTTCTCCGCCGTGAGTGCAGCGGGTTGTTGTCACGCTTGTCGCTCTCTGCGTCTTGATCTGCTGTTCTAGATACATGGCTCGACCCCGCTGCATCTTGCGCTGGAACGCAAACGGATCGACATGATCCAGGACCTGCTGCTGGTCGGTGCGAACCCCCTGCTCATCAATGTGCGTCCGCTCTCTTTTTCTTTCGTTTTCGATCTTGATACCCATACCACCTCCGTTGCAAACGCATCTGATCTTTTGCTGATGCAGCATACGGGGAGAAATGCCATCGCGATAGCAAAGAGCCAAGGGCTTACCAAAGTCAGCTCCATGCTCCATCAACATGCTGAAAGCTTTCCATTCCAGGAAGCGTTAAAGCAACAGCACGTGAAACGATAACCCGTCAACCGACCAAAGTCACGAAGCTGCAAGTTGCGTCAGTAGTGCGATTCATTATTTCTCCTTGGTTAAAGCAACAAACAACAATGGCGACATTCGTCGTACCTACGAACTCACTCACACCCAAGCTCTTTCCTTAGAACAGTGGATCATTCTTCATTGGCGAGCTGCCGGCTTTCAGGGACTCGGGGGCTTCGAAGAGGCGACGACTCATATTGTGGTCGTACGCTTCACGCTCGACGCCATCCTGGTCCACAACAGGGAACACGCCATTCGCAAGGCGCTGTTCCGAGCCCACAAGTGGCGGATTCATCACGCTACCATACAGCGAACCGCACAGACCATGCATACCATGTGAACAAAAAGCAAGCTACACCGCGCACTCATTTGAGAAATCCCTTGCGTGCTTACCTGACAGCATGGAGTTCGTCGGACTCGGCTTCAAGCTCAATGCTCTCCGATGCATTCAGAGCAAAGAACGACCCGGTCGAGACTTTGTGTACGTTGTTTTCGCTCACATTGCCTTGGTGGTCGAGCAGCGCCACTTTGCCGTGGCCGCTCGTGATCATCACTGCGTACACGTGGTTGCGGAACTCGAGACGCACGGGAGTCCCTTTCTTCAAGATCTCATGCTGCACCGAAAATCCACACTCATCGCCACGCACGAGGTACCGGCTACAGCGCACACCATACACGTCCACTGTCCGCATTACACACCCGCAACCTCCACTATAGGCAAAGCGAAAGAACGATGCATACTCGCAAACTACCAGCATTTCCAAATATTTCCTACCGGCTTTCCAATGCATCGTTTTCGGACGTGACCTTTTGCACGTCGGTCGGGGAGCGAAAGAGAAACGACGATCCGCGGCTCGCGTGCAGCGATCGGCGACCCAGGAGAGCAGACGACGCAGCAGCAGAACGGGGAGAAGCGATGTGGCGCACGGCGGCGGAAGCAGCGCGCATATTCTTTAGCAGCATCTTGGTGGCGTGCATGTCGAGTTTGGTTTTCCTGTTGTGTGGGAAATGAACACCGAGGAAACACACACTGACAGACAGGGATGTCGCCCCACCTCTTTTGCGCAATTCCGCACCCCTTTTGAGCAACCATGACGACCTTTTCTGCTGAGTTCAACCTGCAGGGTACACCATAACGGTTACGTTACGGTAGAACAGATGTTGCATTCTCGTTCATTTTATGGTTTTCTCTTCGCACGTGAAAATTCACGGAATGCAGTACGTCTGCGAGTCTCTGCTGAGAACCTCACCTGCTGACACAGGGTTGCTCGAACCGAGTGCACTGGGTTAACAGCGGTCGTCGACCTCTGCTACTGGAAAAGCGGACGGTCTCACTTCATGCCCAGCATCCACTTCATTCGCATCAGCAACACGCCAGGAGACGACGACAAAGCGAGAGCGCCGCGAGTGTGAATACTTGCGCAGTCTCTCCAGCTCCTTCCGTCCTTCTTTCACTACGCGCACACCCAGACGCAACCATGGGCAACGGCGTCTCCAGCGATATCGAGATCTTCGCCGAGGGTGAGTTGGAAGCGGAGCTCAAGCGCCTCGGAGGGACGGGCAACATCGGTCTCAAGAAATTCGTCGTGAAGAGCTACAGCGATGTGATCCAAATGGTGATCCGACCGCAGCGTGCGAGGTATCTCACGGATGCGCTCGGTCCTGCTGAGTTTGCGCTGCCGACGGCGGCGAGTGCTGCTGACGTGGACACGAGTGGCAGCTTCGTGCGCCGTGAAGATTTCCATGTGCTCAATGACCGCGAGCTGAAAGTGGTGTGCTCGCATTGGCGCCTGTACGAAAGCCAAGCGAGCAGCACCCCGCTGGTGACACCCTGCTTGATATACTTGCATTCCAACCTGGGCTCGCGCGTCGATGCGCTGCGCGTGCGTGATTTGGCGCTACAACGCGGCTTTTCCGTGTTCGCGTTCGATTTTTGTGGCTCGGGACAATCGGACGGCATTTACGTGACCATGGGCTGGAACGAATCGAAGGACCTGCATTTCGTACTGCAGCATCTGGAAGACGATGTGTCGGTGCGCGATATTTGCATGTATGCGCACAGCATGGGCACGTTCCCTGCGATCGTCAATGTGGCGTCGCGCACACTGGTGGTCGATAAGAAGCTCCGCGAAAGCATGGAGACGCTGCCAACGTATTTCCGAAGCGCAAACGTCAATACGATGGCGAAGCCCATTCGGGGCGTGATCCTCGACGGCGGCTACTCGACCATGGAGAAACTAACCCAAGAGCTGATGGAGTCGGTGCTCGAAGAAGGTTTCCATATCCCGACGCCGATCATGAAACTCGCATGCAGCGTGATCCAGAAAAGCGTGAAGAAACGCGCCGAAGTGGATTTGGACCACTTACGACCGATCGATTTCGTGCGCGCGTGCTCGATTCCGGCGCTTTTCGTCACGGGCACGAGCGATCGCTACGTGACGTCGCACCACAGCGAAGAGCTCGCCGCCCGATACGCCGGTCCCGCGATGATCATGAAAGTGGACGGCGAGCACTACACGCAACGCGACGAGCAGGTGTACAGCGAAGCCGTCGACTTTTTGTATGGCGCGATGCGCTCGGCCGCCATGAGACAACGATAACTAGACAGACAATCGACCAACCAACCAAACAAGAACGGAACGCATGGGTGTGTGTGTAAACCAAATAAAGTAAAATTTGTACTACTCAGGATACTCATACCATTTCACGGGCTGTTATAGATATTTACAATTCGTTTTTGTGTGGTTGCTTGGGTTTGACGCGGAGACGCTAACGGCAATGTTGCAGCGTGTACTCATAGTTAACGTCGATGAAATAGTCGGAACCATCTTCACTGTCGTAAAGATCGCGGAAATGAATGAACTTTGACGGCGAGACCTCAAGCTCTTGACCCGTGTACTCTTCGATGAAGTCGTAGTCCAAGAGCTCCACGTCCTCCCCGCTCACAGAAGAGGCGGCTCTCGGGTACGAGGACCGTTGATCGTCGTCCCCACCATTCGTGCTCGCTGTGGTCGCTTCGGTTGACGACGACGCTATGCTCGCTCGTTTGGGGCGTCGCGCCTCCATTTCGGCATACTCGACTTCGATGTCGTTGCGATAATACTGTCGCAGTTCATGGAGAGAGTCGAACGGGATCGGACCGACGAACGATTTATCCATGGTCAGGCGGATCAATGTATCGCACACACATTCGTCGCGATTCAGCAGACCCGAGCGATACGGAGTCGTGATCTCCAGCAGCGTCTCGTGCGAGATCTTGAACATCTCGTAGACTTCCATGGCGTCGTCGCACGCCATGATCCGCGGCTGGTTCAGCTTCAACAATGCCAATCCGACGCGAAGAAGCACATGGCTGCCTTCGCAAAACAGCACATCCCATATCCGCATCACAGGCTCAAAGGGGAGCGTGTTCAGGAACGAGCAAAGGAACCATTTCAGTGTAAACGGCTCAAAATCCACCCCAAGCGACTGCATGTGCTCGTACAGCGCTGGAAGCTTCTGCTGCACTAAATCCGAGAACACACGCTGATCAGCGCGACTACCTGCCATGCTTCGCGTGTGGTAGTGCGGGGTGAGCTCTTCAACCATCGCCACGAGCACCCAAAACGCTTCTTCTTCTTCCATGTGATGAAGCAGCACAGCAGCGAGAAAGTTCATGCTTTGGCAATACCCAATTGTGGGGTTTCGCAGACTGTACGCTTGAAGAATCCGGCGCAATTCCCCCATGCTCGTGTGGCGGAACTGATCTTCGGAGGCGGTGTGCTGGTCAACAGGGAACGTGCGCGGCAGATCTTTCTCAATCTCCATCGACGCGCACTTGCTCAGCGTGTGCAGTCGCTTGACCAGATCAGGGTACGAGTCTCTGGCGGCGCTCTGTTTTTCTGCCGCACCGGAGCACATCCACCACACGCGACCTCTCAGGTGAGGCGGGATTCCCGACCGCAAAAGCGAATCAAATTGGCGCGACAGCAGCAGCACTTCGGCCGCACTGGCAAAATTGGACAGCACTTGCTTCACTGCTTTTCCTGCTTTCGAAGGCGACATTTTCTCGGCCGCCTCCACACAGCACGGTTCACTTTTATCGTCGTCCTTGTTACGATCGCCATCGGCAGCTATGATGGCGTCTGTCGCACTGCCGCAGTTGTGCTGCCGGCTGTCTTTTCGCTCAGTTGCTTCCACTTCGAGCATGAACTTCTTCTGGTTGTCCTTCCATTTCTGGCAAATGCGCTCCTGTCTCCAATCGTGGCCATCGAACTTATCGCTCCACTTCTTCACACGGTGCACGTAGCTCTCTTCGAGCACAGCCCACGAGTCGTCGGGGTGGATCAACTGGCAGCGGAACACTTGGTACTCGCAGTCGCACATCACTTGCTGCTGGTGCAGCTGGAGCTGCTCCATCGCGAATTTCAGTTGCAGCTTCCTCTTGCGCTTACTCAGCGTCGCGACGCGCGCGCGCGCCTTCTTCTGGCCCTCTTCCTGCTGCTCGTCGTCCCCTCGGTCGTGCTCTTCTGCATGGACAACGTGCTCAAACGCATCTCCTTCTGCTTCGTCTTCTTCTTGCGCTGGTGGGGGAACAAAGCGAAACCGCTCGCGCGGACGGAAACACGCAAGCCTCTTGCCGTGCGTGTGCGGACGGCGCTCACGCGGCTTCCTGTCGGGCGTGCACTCTGCGGACGGCGGCGGCAGCATGCTTCTGTTCATCTCCGCATCGGGACGGCGGCCTCCCATCGTGGCTCTCTGGGTGATGATGAAGAATGCGGGTTTTATGGCGAGTGACCGCCGAATCAATAGTCAGCAAGACAGTTGCAATCGAAAGGAAACACGAAGAATTTAAAGGGATAAAAACCTTGACGTGGTGGGGATGCTCATAAAACCTTGCGAAAGTAGAGGGTGAGGAGGATCCAAATGACAGAAAAGGGTGGGAAACGTAGAAGAAAAAAGCGAAGCGAGAGAAAGAAACGACCGAAACGACGTCCACAACGGAAGGCGGTTATTGCCGATCCTGTGAATGCGAGTCTTGGCAGGACGAAACGCGCAGGACAGGTTCCGCAAAACTGGTTGTCATGACAGGCAGCGTTTATCGAGTGCTGCATTTTGCTGGGAGATCATCAGCGAATCTTCGGATGCTGGGAGTCTCCGTAACATTATATTTTATATTGGGAGATGCAACGGAGGGGTAGGGATTTCTCAAATGCTAGCGGTTGCAATTGCTCTACCCCTAGTCGCACATTCCATGCTTTTACGCTTCAAGTAGCGTGGCCCACACCATCGACGTCCCGTTTTTAGCTCGACATGGCTACACTCGGGTTGCCTGTTTCTCCATGTCAGCGACATATTCGCTGCAAGTTTGGACCACAACACGCACTACGTTATACCGACGCGAGGCTCAGGCTAACGCGTGCGGCGCTGATATCGCGATGACATGCCTCTTGCGAAGGTGTTTGCATGCTGCAGTGAGAGTAGCGTGGGTGTGGCATCTGGTGCATGCATTTCACGGGGATGGGTGCGCTGAACATGACGCTCGATGATGGATCGATCCTCATCGTCAATTTCGAAGGAGGGATGACGATTCTCTCGCTCATCTTTCCTGTGCTGGGGGTGTTCATTGGCTTGAAAATTGCCTCCGAGGATCCGTTTTTCCTCGAGATGGAGCAGTCGCGACGCAAAGCGATCCTGGCGCAAGATCTTCAGAAGATGACGCTCGAGTCGATGATGAAGCGCGGCCAAGTCGCACGCAAGCTGAAATTCATTGCCCTCTTTTCGAGACTCTGGCGCATCGGTATTGGCGGCTTCTTTGCAGCTCTCGGCGTGCTCGGGATGCACTACCTCGGCATGCTGGCGCAACGAACGAACGCGATCCTGCACTTCAATGCCGGGATTATTGTCTTGTCGTCCGCCGTGGCATTTGTGACCGCCAACGCGGCGTTCTGGATCCTTTTCCGCGCAGTAAGTCCATTTGTTCCGTTACTCGATTCTTTGACCACGAAAGAAAAGCTGACGTTGTTGCTCGTTGCTGGGTGTGACAGCTCACCTTTTGGCCGCAATATGAGAGTCTGCGTATTGGCAGCGCGCTGATCATGGGCATTGCTGTGTGCGGGACGCATTACGTCGGCATGGGAGCAGCTTCGTATGAGTACTCTGCGGAGAACTATGCCGACAAAACCCGGTTCCTCGTCGATGGCGTTCGAGCAGCGACCGTCGCTTCCCACGGTTCTCTGCTGTCGTGCTACTGGATGTCCACTTTTGCTGTGGTGATCTCGTTGCGGAACCAAGTCATGGAGTCGGCATCGGCGAAGAGCAACGCCACGAATGCGCGCACCGGAAACCACACGGGCAACCACAGTATGGCGAATAGCACACCCAGGAATGGCGCGAATCAACAACCTCCAGCACCGGAACCAGCGAATCCAGCACTGAAATCTGGACCAACAGTGCCTACTACGGGACCGCGTGGAGTCAACATCGCGACTGGGAGCCGCGTCGCACCAGAACCTCAAACAACGTCGATTGTCCCAAAGTAACACACGCTGCGGAGTGGTCGCAGACAGAAATCGGGGTAGCGTTTGCTCTCTCTCTTCTGCAAACCGTCATGGTCCATAAGACTAGCGTGAGTGAAAGACAGCGATCCTGCATGGATACCAAGCATGCCAGCCCACGAGGATTCCACTCCAGGTGGACCCACCCCGAGTAGATGGAGATGCCATATCCCTCGCGAGTCATCTCGAAATGCTGATAGAGCGTGTGAGTGTGCAGGTCAATTCGACGTCCGCGACTAGGTTGTTGTCCTCGACGCATTGATGCCCAGACATCGAGCCGACCAAGTGTGTTCCTCTTTCTGTGGTTCTCTCCCACCAGTCGCTTCTAAACTCGAATCCTTTTGACAGAAATACAGACCATCGATCATTTTCACAGAAACCTCGGATTGATTGACATTGACATTGTGTAGCCAAGTTGGCATTTCTCCAATTGTTCGAGTTCGCTTATGCCAGTACATTGGTCGATGTGACTCGAAAGCATGTGAGGATCTCGGATGTGCTCCGAAAGTCGTCCGAATTTTGGTTTGTTTTTTGATGTGGGCTTTTTTGGCGCGTTGTGTCACTTTGAATAATTTATACATCCGAGGTTCGCGAAAGGGAAAGGAAGCGGCAGGATGGAGCAGTACGACCGCGATGCGCCGCTTTTCGACCGCCGCCTGCAGGTGCTCGTGCAGTACCCGGACCGCGAGGAGAAGCTCCACCCACTCACGATCCGACTGTTGCATGGCATCCGCGTACGTGGCTCTCTCTCTCTTGTTCTGTTGGTTTGTGGGAGAGACCTTTTGGTGGACATGTTGTTTGTACTGAACTCTCTTCTCTTTGGCGGCGCTTTGGTTATATAGCAGAACAGTGCGACGAACCAGAAAGAGCGCGTGTTCCGCGTCGAGATCACCGACGACGACGGATCGGACCCGTATTTCCTGTACCTGTGGAGCGTGTCGGAAGAAGAGTTCCACGAGTTGAAGCAGCAGCAACGACTGCTGGTGGATTTCGTCACGTTCCCGACGAATCTGATCGAGCTGCTGCAGTGCTGTTTAGCAGATAGCAAGAAGACACAGGCGCGACAGGAGAAAGAGAAGAAAAGCAGCAGTGGTGGTGGTGAGGATGATGCGGAGGAGGAGGACACGGAAGCGTCCCATTCTAGAGGACCAACCGAGACCGAGACGAATCCGCTGTCTCGATCCCAGGGTCCAGTCCCGCTAAGGTTGGTTGGACCATGCTTTTTGAGACCTCGCGCTAGAAGATTTCTGTTCTTGCTGCCGTATTTTGCTGATCTGTTGTTGTTGTCGTGCATGTGTAGCTATTTAGCAGTGCTGAACACGAGTGACGCCGACGGGAGATCCGTGTTTAGTATCGTTGAAACCAACCCATTCAAGCACTTGACGCACCTTTCGCTTCAGTTTTTTCCCGGCGATGATGCTGCTATCAAGGCGTACCTGGCAGCGCGCCTCGCTCAGATCAGCGCAGACAAACGCTGCCTCTCCGCCACGCTAAAGCAGACGTCTTCCGAGCTGCGGAAAACCCAGCAAAGTGAAGCATTCTTGCAGAAACGACTGGAGACGATGACCCAACAAACGGAGTCCACCATTTCGCGTGAAAAGATGAAATATGCAGATGATTTGAACGCACAGGTAACCTGGCGAATGATGCGACGCTAGTGAACGACGTGCAGTCTGCTTCTTTTCTTTTCTCACAACAGTGATGTTTGTCTTTCTGTAGCGCGAACTTGCCGCACGCAATTCGAAGCAGCGTGAGGAAGAGTACGAGTTGAAGCTGGATACTCTAACGAAGAAATACGAGGAAGAGGTAGGTGGAGAGTATTCTTTTGTTTCTAAGACACTGCATTGAACGTTATGCATCGTGTACTGTAGCTCAAGTCCTTGAAGCAAACGGTTGAAGGCAACGAATCCTTGATCCAGAGTCTGACAAAGCAAAAGTATCAGAATGAGATGCAGATTGAGCAGTTGCAGCTCCAATCCAAAGATCTTGGCACTGGCAAAAACGCTCTCACCGAGGAGCTTCAAACTCTTCGGATACAGAACAAGGAGTTCGACCAGCGAGCGTTCCAGCAAGAGAAGCAAATCAACCAGTTGGAAATGCGAGCGTCTGCTCTCCAGCAGCAAGTTGCGGATAAAGAAGAAGTCATCGCCAAAACGTCCGATCTCCTTCAAGCTGCTCAAACCCACAAACAAGAAGTGGAAGAGTCCTTGAAGGTGTACAGAGACAACCACGCACGACTGCAGCAAAAGTTGGAGCTGAGCATTTCCGAAATCAACAAGGTAGCGCTGCACTGTTCGAGCTATGGTCGGTGTCGTGTCAACACCTTTGAGGCTGATGATGTTTGTCTGTTTCGGTAGGGGAATGATATCATCGAGCGTATTCAAAATGAAAGTCGAACTCTGAAGACAAAAATGCGCATGAAAGCCAAAATCATCAAGCAGCAAGAGCAGGTATTTTCGATCTGCTGTCTCTCGCACTTTGCTGTCGTTGTGATGCGGTTTCCAGATCACCAAACGATGTTGGTTGTGTCAGATCCTTGACGAGAAGCAGGCTCAGCGTGATGAGCTTGTGCGAGAGCTCAAAGGAACAAAGGAAGACATTCGCAAGCGGGAGGAAGATATCATGGCGTTGAAGGTGTGTCGCTTTGTGGTGTGCTTTCGGGGTAAACCAGTTCGTCCGCTTAACGTCTGTGCTATAAAACCCCAGGACAATGTGAAAGAGCTCAAGCAAAAACTCGAAGACAGTAACAAGCTGCTTGCGTCCAACCAGCAAGGTGCGCCAATCTTGACCGTGGTCTCTGCGTTACTCGCATTCGCTGACTCCGGTGATTTATGTAGTGATCGCATGGCTGAACAAGGAGATCAATGAGGCTCAAATAGCCCACCAGCGAAGAGCAGCAGCGCATCCGTCCGTTCTCTCCTTTCGACCGACAGACAAGGTGCGACGACGCTAAACATTCCCCATCACGTGCATGGCATAGCTAACCCTCCGGTTCGTACACCAATGTGCTCGGCTACAGACCTCAACAGATAATGCAAGCTCTCTCAGACCACCGCCAGCCCACTTCGCCACCAATCTTAAACCATAGAAGGAGCACGAAATCGAAAACCAAACAAAAACAGCATAAATGGTCAAGAACGGTTTCTGGGTTTCCACTATATTACCAAGCCACCGTCGACTCGAATGCACTGTCCTGTTATGTAGGAGGCGTCGTCGCTGGCTAGAAACGCCACCACCTTGGCAACTTCTTCGGGGGTGCCGAGTCTGGCCAGCGGGATATTTGGCAGGATCCGCTCTCTTGCCGCATCGGTCATCGCAGCAGTCATGTCGGTCTGCACAAAACCCGGTTCTACCAGGTTGACGCGGATGTTTCGGTTCCCGAATTCTTTTGCCAGTGACTTGGTCACCCCGACGAGTCCCGATTTCGACGCGCTGTACGCTGTTTGACCCACATTCCCCGCTGCACCCACCACACTACCGATATTGATAATACTTCCTGCTCAATGCCCATAGCGAGTTGCGCGAGTGTCAGTCAGTACCGTCTCGACACATTATTCACACACACACACATCTACGCACCTCGCCGTTGCTGCATCATGTCCTTCGCGACGGCTTTGGCCATTTGAATCGGTCCCACGAGGTTCGTCAACAGGAGCTCATCCAATTCGCGGTCCTGAAGCCGAAGCAGCAGCGAGTCTTTCGAGACCCCAGCAGCGTTCACAAGCGCCGAGATCTTGCCCAACTCCTTGGTCACTTGCGCGACAAGTTGCGTCGCATCGCTCGTTCCTGCACCGTCGGCGACAGTTCGACGTGGCGCATGGTACGCAAGCGGGAGCACCCCAGACGACGCGATCTTGTCCGCCGCTTCCTCGGCACGCGCCAGCTCGCGCGACGTGATCGCGACTTGCCACCCGTCGCGGCGCAGCTGCTGCGCGATCGCAAAGCCGATGCCTTTGCTGCCACCGGTCACGAGCGCAACTTTCGCCATCTGCTCGCGTTCAATGCTGGCAGGAGAGCGCTGCTGCCGACTGTGGTCAATCAGGCATTCAAAAACACATACCAATTCGCAAGCAGGAACCGACGGATGTGATTGGATGAAAATGTGCACTTTTCATTGTCTCCAAAATGCAGGATCTGATGCATTTCCTGAGCATGGACGCAAACCAACTCGCATTCGACGGTGGCTCGGTATTCGAAAGCGACGATCCTGTCCTTCATGACCCCTCTCGACTGCGGACGTGCGGCGACTTGTTTGGTTGAAAATCAGCACCGCAAGTCTATTCGTGGTGCAGCAAGCTCAAAACTATATCGAATGCGCAGTTTTGAAGAAAGTGAGAGGCTTTTTCTGCTTTGACGGATAATCGTGGTGGCAGTCAAATCCCAAAGAAGATTTCACAGTGTTCGGATGAAGGCGAGCGCGTTGACACAACGCTATTTATACTACCGCGCACAAACAAACCATGCGCCTAAGAATAGTCGATCTGTGGTCGTGCAGATGCACAACACGGCTCATTCTCCGTGCTTTCACAGCAGAAGCGTGCTGAGTCTGCCTCACAGTTTCGAAGCAAAACGCGTTGCTGGTAACCCAGGCATCGAGCTATCCGTCTAGAGAAAGCAAATTCCAAATGGAGAAGGAGATGGCAATGCCGATCCACCAGCATTGGTCAGGCTCGAAGATCGTGCTGTCGTACTTGATCTCGGTCACGGGGAGTTATTGCAGTGAGTCCACCCACTCGTTTTCCTGCTCACGCCAACCAGGATGTTGACAACAGGTGCGCTAACCTCGAGCTCTGTTTTCGATGTGCAGCAATTCAGCTGATGGAGCAGTGGAGGCGAATCGAGGAGCGAAAGAGCAAGCTCAAAATGCTCATGCTCGCTGCGATCACACTTGGAGGCTGTGGCATTTGGTGCACGCATTTCACGGGGATGACGGCGCTAAAGTTGACCCTCCCCGATGGGACCATTCTTGTCGTGGATTTCGAGTTGGGGTTCACAATACTGTCGCTGATCTTCCCTGTCGTCGGCGTGTTCATCGGACTCATGATCGCGTCAAAAGACCCGTTCTTCTTGGAAATCGAGCAAGGGCGGAGGAAAGACATGCTGGTACGTACACTAGGAGTCGAGAGTGCAGCCATCTTCCCCACGCACATCTGGGTCCATCCTGTTGACGTTTTCTCACCATCCGCATTGACGTCACCGACATGCATCGCGCTTCAAATAGGTTGCAAACTTGAAGAAAGTCAAAATGTCAGTCGCTGTGAAGAAAGAGCAAGTTGGACGCCAAATCAAGGTGCGGGCAACGGAGTTGGTTCGTTGGCGGCGGTCTTGCCTTCGAGCGATGACCGCTGCTTGGTTTCTCGAGCTTTGTTGTCGCTGATTCTCTTGCTGGAACGCTTGTTCTAGATCATGGCGCTTTTCTCTCGGCTCTGGCGAATCATGATTGGCGGTGCGTTTGCTGCCCTCGGTGTTCTCGGGATGCATTACCTGGGTATGCTCGCGCAGCGCATGAACGCCGATATGCAACTGCACGCAGAGATCGTGAGTGTCTCGGTTATCGTCGCGTTCTTGACCGCGAATGCAGCTTTTTGGATCCTTTTCCGAGCGGTACGGCAGCATTTCCCTTCCATGAGCCTCCCTTGTGTCTGTGCTTACCAAAGTGTTTGCTCCACTGGCAGCTCACATTCCTGCCAAACAACGAAGCGCTTCGCTTGGCGAGTGCGCTGATCATGGGCGTCGCGGTGTGCGGCACGCACTACAGCGGCATGGGGGCAGCGACGTACACACTCTCAGAAGAAAACTACGCCTCCACAACAAAGTACATCATCAACGGCGCCGAGGCAACGATCGCAGCCTCGCACGGCGCACTCTTGATCTGCTACTGGTTCGCGAGTTTTAGCGTCGTTCGCGTCGCCCGAAAGAACGAGATGGCAACCGCAACGACAACGCACGAGCCGGAAGCGCGCTCATCGGCGGGGGATGGGGGGAGCAATCACACGACCCACGCGATATCGCACACACCAGTGCACAAGCCGGCTGTGATAGCGCATGCCGTGAAGAAGACTCCGCTGGAGCAGCTCCAGGATCAACCCACTGGGAGCGGGCTCTTCCGGAAAGTGTACATTGCTCCAGACGACTCCGAAACGCCACAGAGTGAGCAGAGCTAGCGTCTCTCACCCATGCACACACACTCACACACACGCATACACGCAACAAAGCGCAATTACATTACTCCCTACTTTATCGACTTCTTTCGTTCCGCTTTGTTCCAGCAAACGTCAACTTTCTTTAAAATCTGCGCACCGCGCCGATGGAGGCACCGATGAACACGCCAAGAGCAGCGATCACCGTGTAGAGCGCCAAGTGGTTGTTGCTCACAAACTTGTCCGAGATCGTGGTGGCGGTTGCCGAGACAAGACCGTGGGCTTTGTTGTACGACCGAAGCAACTGGTACGCGTAGTAGTGGGCACCACGCTCGCCCAAGTCTTCCGTGAGCACCAAGTAAATTGGCACGGCCTGGATCGCTGGGCTCACACGACCCTTGTCGAACGCAGCCTTGAGGAAGATATCCTTCTTCGTGAAATAGTCCAAGTTCTTCGGCGCGAGACCGCCGGTGATGTAGAAACCGCCGCGTGGCAAATACTTGAGCATCGCGTTGCCAGCTTCACGACCATACGCGCTGTGTCAACATAAACAGAAATACGCATATTGAGATCTGTGCGCACGTCGATCGCACGATAAAGAAAGACAGCAAGACATACTCAACAAAGATCTCCATGGCTTGGTTGCAAAGCGCGTCAGTCTTGGCGTGGTCGCCGACGACCTTGCCCTGCAACGACTTGGCGACCAAGAACTCGTCGTGGATCGCTTTGTTGACCTTTTCAGGGAACTTCTTGGCCAAGAACTCGTAGATCGTCGCCAAACCGGGACCGCTGATGATGCGTTCCACGGAGAAACGCTTGTGGCAGCCGAGCTATTGCGATAGAGAACAGTAGGCGTAAGTCGGTGGCTACGGAAGCAAGGATCAGCATCACAAAACTGCTACGTACAGTGTTCTTGAGATCTTCGTAGATCTCAATTTCCAGCTTGTTGGCTGGCGCAAAGTCCGTGTGGCCACCTTCGCAGGCAAAGCACGAGTACTGGCCGTCGTTGCCGGCGGTCAGGTAGCACTCGCCGAGACCGGTACCAGCACCGATGGTGGCGATTGGAGCGCCTTCTTCACGGGGAGCGTCGTTGAGCACGATGTACTCGTGCGGCTTGAGCGTCAGGAGACCGTAGCCCATGGCGGCAAAGTCATTGATGAGGCGCACCGTCTTAATCCCAAGCTCGCGTTCCAAGCTTGGTCCGTTGATCTTCCAGCCGAACTTGATGTTGGTGAATCTGAAAGTTGTCCACCACAAAGTGCAAGAAGAAAAAAGATGCACAAGAAGTGTCAGTTACTCGCTGTGCAAGGAAACACACAAATGAGAAGCTGGTGCATGGCGCAATCACGTTGTGCAGCCACGAGCAGCGAGAAGACGTACTCGACGGTGTTGTCCAAGATTGGACCAGCGCAAGCCAGCACGCAGGCGACAGGCACGCGACCGTTCAAGTTGGCTTCCTTCATGAACAGGTGGCACACTTCCGAAAAGCTCGCGTGGTTCTCATTGTGGTACTTCTTGGCAAACGTGATCTCACCAGGGGCGACATTGCCTATCATAACAGAAACAACAAATGATCGCATTCGTCTTTTGTGAGCGAGTTGCACCAAGAATCGCAAGGTTGTGCGCCGTGTGCTGCGCATGCGCTTCGGCTATGCGTGTCCCCTTACCGTTAAAGTGGGTGGCTCCCTTTGGGATCAGCCATAGCGACAAGCGCGTGTTGGTGCCACCGCAATCTCCA
Organism: Globisporangium heterothallicum; assembly: GCA_023334155.1. Classification (NCBI taxonomy): domain Eukaryota; phylum Oomycota; class Peronosporomycetes; order Pythiales; family Pythiaceae; genus Globisporangium; species Globisporangium heterothallicum. The sequence continues at coordinate 63,058 of JAASGH010000024.1, read as the reverse complement.
GAGATAATCAAATCGCCGCTATTCCAACCAACAACAGCGAACATCAGTCAGTGCAACCGCCGCATGTCATGGCGTCAACGTCTACAGACACGGCACGTTGCAGCGTGGTGCACGCACACAGTCATGTTGTTTCGTTTCGTTCTCCTCTTCCGCTTGGGTGCTTGAGCTTGAGCTTCAATTGGGAAATGCGGCGAAGTGAGGTAGGGAAATCAAGTGGGGGCGAGCTCGATCGGCTGCACTCCCGTCCCCTCCTCCCTTTTTCTTGACTTGGTTGTTCTATACTCGCGCTTCAAGTGCAGCACGCACATACAAATTTCAAAAAAGCAGACGCATCTTTTTGCAGAGCTGTTTAAAACTGGTGAATCATTGATGCCAAAATGGTGTTTGGGTTCTCCTGATCGTCTTTTTATGCTTCGAGAGAGAGATCAAGTGTGCGGGGTAGAAACACACCTCCACATACAAACCTCTATACAGAGACTGGCGTATGTTCGTGCTTCAGAAATTATTGGCCAAAAGTAGTCATTGAAGTTGCCAGCGGATTCCGAACTCTCGGAGCAAAGACAGTCTGCAGATACCATTGGACCGCGTGCCTTTGCCCTGCGAGAGTGATAGGTAGGGGAATCGCATGATGATGACAAAACCTGGGGATCACTTTTCCGCATCATATCTTCCAAACCCTCAAGCAGGTTGGTGCTTCTTCCCAATTGGAAAAAAATCATGTTTGCGAGTGCCGAACAGAAATAGCACCACCATCCAACGACCGGAAACACCCGCATGTGCACATTCGAACACAGGAGACCGCGCGTGATCGACCGCTGGTGGATGCTTGCTGCCAGGCTGCATACAGCAAGTTTCTCGGTTGCCTTCCGCAGCTCTCGCGTGAGTCAGTGGGTGTGACGTGCCAGCAGCCATCCTCTTTCTCCTGAACTGCTTTTCTTTCCACGGGATCGACTGCAGAAGACGTGCACGGCAACAATGGCCGATTCTTGGGACGCGTGTGCGCGCTGTCGAAAATGCTGCGACACCGTCACGACACCAGCGAGAGACAAGCAACGAAAGCGACCGGCGCAGCAAAGCGCCACGGCGGTGATCAAGGTCAAGCCCATCGCCGTGCAGCCAATCTCGTAGCGCGATCCTAGTGGCGTCATCCAGTCGATTCGAAATCGGTGCATGCACCACGCTGCGTGCAGTGTTGAAGTTGCGAACGTTCAGTTTTGCAAAAACAAGCGACTGCGTGTGTGTGTGGAGTGCCGCATGCGAACGATGCGACGAGAACGGAATCGAGAGAAGTCGCATTTCTCTGCGCTTGCTCTTTTGCGTTGCAGTCTTCGCTTTCGGGGTGCTGCTTGCTCAGAATCCACGACGTCTACAATACAGGAGGCGCAGTCACATGGCGTGCGAATGCGAGCTTTTCAGTCGTCAGCTCCACGCATTCATAATCCACTAAACCACCGACACTCCGTGCGAATACAGCTTTGCAAACTCAACACGATCGAATTGTGTGTGTGTCTTGAAGCGCAGCTTGTCGCGTTGAGCGTGAGTGCTAGAGAAGCACCACTCTCGTTTTTCCTTGCTTGGCGGTGCATCTGCTTTCTGATGCACTCCCTCCTTCGTACAGTACAGATGATGCGCATTGGATTTCTTGCAGCTGCTTTGTCCGATTGAGGCTCACTGCGGGAAAAAATCAACACTCAACAGCACCGTGTCTGCTCTGCAAAGTTGAGGTGGGAACACAAAAGCAAGCATTTCGAAACCACTAGCAAAGTAAACGAATGGTGCGGTTCTTGACGGTGGGACCGCTTTCTTTGTCCCCGACACCAAGCCAATGCACTGGAATGGAGAGAATGACGGCACGGAATGCAGCTACAGGACACAGGACAGCTCGAGAGCAGAACACTCGTTCGTCCGCCAGAGCAATTGAAGTCCCCAGTTTCAAACAGCGGTTGCTGGATCAGGTGCAGCACGGTACTGCGATGTTGTTGGAGCCATTTGTATACAAACGAGGATGTATAGTATACGTTTGCAAGGCTACTGTACACTCCGTATTAGTAGACTGTCACAACATGCGTATAGTCGAAGTATACCCGGATAATCACCCTCCCTTCACATCGAAAAGGCACATTGAGATCCCACAATTCCGCGATTCTGCTTTGCCAACTCGCAGCATGTGGGAGCTCGATGCGCAGGAAGCGTCACGGCAGCTGCGCGTGCAGCGCATCCAAGACGAGCGCAAGCGCGATGTGGCCGCGAACACGCCCCTGAACTTGATGGAACGCGTACGTATGCTGCATCGGCTGTCGTCATTCTGCGTTTGTTGCATTTCCTTTTGCTTCAGAATGGGTAGGTGTGGATGCGATGCGCTCATTAACCCTCCAAGCTCCGATTCCTGTGTGCATGCTGTCCGCGACGAGTGTAGATCCGCGCCGCGACTCGACATTGCAGCGGCGACGCCAAGCACTTCCGAGCGCCTCCGCTGGAAGTATACTGCAAGGTGGCGTCGCGTTTTGTTTGGAGTTTTTGCCTGGATGGTTTGTTGCTCCTGAAGGGAAACAGCATCTAACACACTACTTGGCGAGGTCGCATTTCTGTTGTTTTTGCTGCATAGGATTTTCAAGGCAATGTGCTGCTAGAGGAGATCAATTTGGAGGATCTAGAGATCACGAACGACTGGCTCACGGTGATCTCGAGTCATCCGTCGTCACTCGGTGGGGCTGCTGCGGATGCGTCATGCGTGCTAGTGCCTTGCAGGACGAGCTCATCCACCTGTCTGTATGGGTCGCTTTTGTCTCTGTATAGGTGTGAAGCGTGCGGTGTCGTGTAAAAAGCTGATTGTAGCTGGCACAAGTATCACAGACATTGGCATCGCGAACCTGAGCAAGTTCAAGTCATTGATGTTTCTCGACATATCGAGGTAAAGGATCTTTTTCCGCGTTACGCCATCTCGTGAGAAGCAGACGCCTCTATACTTCGTATCTCGTTCCATTTCTCCAGATGCTTGTCGCTCACGGACGAAAGTCTCTCGAGCATTCGGCGACAGCTCAACCACCTTCAGGAGCTACATATCAATGAGTGCAAACATTTCACAGCCCCAGTGCTGAGCCAACTTTGGAAGGACTGCAAGCAGCTGCATTCTCTGTCTGCTCGCGGCTGCCCCGCGATCACAGATGCTTTCCTGCAATGTGTTGCTACCACGAAGCGAGCATCATCGGAGTTTACGCTCAAGAATCTCGACATCCGACATTGCAAGCACGTTACATCTTCCGGCATTTCGTATGTGGCGACGTCGTCCATGAAGGAGCTGGCAGTTGTGTCGTTCAGTATCGGCGATTGTCTGGATGTTGGCAATATGGCATTCTTCGGGTTTGAGTCGAGCGCTGGTTTCAGGAATGTGAAGGTTCTCAACTTGTGTGGACTTCATGTCGATGAAACAGCTATAAGCTGGATAGTGAAAGGGTGTCAGGCGCTCGAGCGCTTGGACCTGTCGCGCTGTAAGAGCCTCACGGATTTCGCGCTGCTAATCCTTGCTCCGATGATATCATCCGACGTCTTGGGAGACTTGAGCTTGAAAGAGTGTCCGCTGCTGACCGATATGGGGATCAGAAACTTGTTCACAGCTCAGGAAGAAAAGAGCTCTGAACGAGGAGCAAGCGTTGAGAGGGGAGACGACGACGAACGCGGTGGGACAGCACTCACGGTGCTCAATTTAAAGGGTTGCGCACAACTTGGCGACGAATCGATGCACATTGTGGGTAGATACTGTCCAAAGCTCGTCAAGCTGAACCTGAAAGGTCTGCGTAAAATATCAGACGATGGAGTGATGCAGATTGGCAAAGGATGTCCGCTAGTAGCCTCGATCAAGTTGTCGGGACGGCACATTTCGACGCAATCGTTCCAGTTGCTGGGGAAACTCTTCCGCAAGCTGGATGCTGTAGACATCTCGGGACGGTCAGATCTGGAGACCCCGCTCAGTATTATGCATCTGACAGCGTCACGCTCAACGATGCAGCACTCGCTCAAGCAGATCAACTTGAGTGCGACAAACGTGTGCGACGTTGGAGTGAGCATGATCGCTGTGAACTGTCGGCAGCTCGAATGGATCAACTTGTCCAAGGCAAGTACAAAATGCACTGTCGTGGGAGTTGGAGGCGACGTCCTCATGCGCCAACTAACTTTCTGACATGTCTTGCGGTGTAGTGTTCGAAGCTAACGGATGTTGCAGTTGAAGCCCTGGCGTCGTGTTCATTTCGACTCAGCGTGCTTCTACTGTCGAGCGTGAAAGGAGTCACCGACAAATCGCTTGTGGCGTGTGCGACGACGAAACTGCCGTTGCGAATTGTCGACTTCTGCAGCAATACAAATATCACAGACGCAGGAGTGGTTGCGCTTTGCTCGTCGTGCCAGCAAATCCAAGAGATACGTTTGAAAGGCTGCGATCGGGTCTCGATCAAGACTGTCCAGCAGTGCAGCGACACTTTGCTGCCATTTACGAAACCAGTGGCTCCGTCAACTCTGTCTCACAAAATCGCTACTGGTGGAGCAACCGCGACGATGATGGTCTCGAGTCTCCCCGCTCGGCATGTTGACATTCTTCGCTTGCTGGCGCTACACTATGAGAAAGCGCTTGTATTGCAAGCGAAATTCCGCAAATGGAAGCAGAAAGAAGCGTCGCTCGTGTTTCTTTCGCGAAGACGGTTGACTCGCGAAAGTCGCGCTGCGAAGAAAATCCAAGCCTGCATCCGCCGGTTTCTCTCCTGGAGAAGGTACCTCCACTTACTCGCGCTGGAAAGGAACGTCGGTGCGATTGTTTTCGCGCAAGCCCACGCGCGAGGCAATGCGTGTCGTCGAGAAGTACGCATTGCCAAATGTATCACCCACAGAAACGCGCGGCTGATTCAACGGCGATATCGTCGTCACTACACCATACGAATGGGCATTCGCCGCAAGAATGCACTCGAGATCCAACGTGTTTACCGAGGATTTCTCGGAAGGAAACTCTGGAGCCGCATGCTTTACGAGCAAAAATGGGCTGCAAGAGGCAGGATCTGGAGTTGGTATCGAAAATGCAAAAGTCGCCGTGATCTCCACATGCGATCGCTATGGCTCATGCAGAAAATCCGCAGCATCCAAGGTCAATGGCGCAAGTATAAGCGCAGATCCAGCTTTACGCGATACTTGGGGTACTATCGAAGGAATGCGGCAAAGATTCAGAGTATCTGGCGCCGCGCGCTCGCAAAAGAGTACGTGAGAAAGAAGCGAGTGGCGATGAACGCGGGAGCCTTGACGATCCAGCGCGTGTTTCGAGGATTTGTCGCTCGCAAACAGGTCGGGAGGTATCGAGTGCTTGCGCATCAAAGTGCCACGCGTATCCAAAGTCACTGGCGTCGATTCCAAGCGAGACGGGAATACCAGCATCAGCGAAAGTGCCTCATCACAATGCAGCGGATGGCTCGGTATGCACAAAAAGTGAGGCTGTTGCGTCAAGTCGCAAAGCAAGCGCTCCAGATGCATCGCAACGAAGCTGCTTTGTGCATCCAGCGTCATGTCCGCGGATGGCGAGGCAGGAAGCGCGCGTTGGTCTTCCGAAAGATCCGAAATGCGAGATTTGCTCGAAAAGGTCAGAATGCGAGGCACGCGATGATTCGCCACGCTCTCATCCAGAGAGGAGCAGCAGTTGTGATCCAAAAGTGGATTCGTCGCGTTCAAGCGAGACGAGCAATGCTGAAAATCCGCAGATGGAGACGCTTTCTTGCCGCGAAATGCATCCAGCGGTACATGAAAGAATGGATCCGCTTGCTGCGTTTGCGCCACAAGCGCGAGGGGAAAACGCATGCAACTCTGAACATCCAGCGCGTGTTCCGAGGTTATCGAGGAAGATCGTTCTTCAAAGCTGAAAAGCACCGTCAGCAGTGCCTGGAAAGTGCGCGGTTCATCCAGCGGATCTATCGAGGGTACCGCGGTCGATGCGCGTACAAGCAAGTCCGGAAAGAGAAAATGGGAGCCGCATTACTCCTGCAACGCGCATTTCGTAGCCGCCACGCTAGAAAAATCTATGAGATGAGCCAAGCGGTCGCAGCGTTGAAAGCGAAAGCGAAATACGACCACTCCATCCGCGGGTGGCTCGACGCAAAGCGGAATCCGATGGACGAACTCTACCGACGAGCGAAATTGCCCCGCGAGAAAGCCGTTCTCGTGGCATTGAAAGAGAAATGGGAGGCAAACAAAACTGCCGAGGAGCGCGCTGCGAGGAAGTTCAAGCGCGAATACAACAGTGCGTGGGATACAGCAAATGAAACGATTGGCAACTTTTACGCTGTGCGACGGAAGCTCTACGGCGTGACAGAGAATGTGTACGCCTCGCATCGGGAGTACATCGAGCGCCAGGAACGGCAGGTGAAGCTGAAGACCGAGCTCGTGGATCTGCATGCACGAGTGCAGCGATTCAGAGACGCGATCCAAGAGGCATCGGCAAGCCGGCGCATGCTGGATGGCAACGAGGTGTTCGAGCTTTTGAAAGCCCACGGCTTGTTTCTGGAAAATGTCCCTCCCAGCAACCAGGACGACATTGACTAGGAAGGATGGACTGCGCAAGGCAGCATGAATCGCTGCATGTGAATCCAGCAGGGTCTGGAGGTCTCTTCTGTCCGTATTGACGACGATCGACACGCAGATCTTTTCGATCAAGATTTGCATCCGTGTTTGGCTCCAGATATATCAGAAACGCTTCTGCTATCCTTTCGAGAGTGCAAGAACGAGTGCGCAGCGCGGATGGTAGATGGAACTCGCCACGACGAGCTTGTCGATGTGGCAGGACTTGAAAGCAACACGCAGCTGCTACACAGCACCGAAAATCCCGGTCTGCAAAAGGTAATGATCGCCTTTGGAGGTCGAATCCTCTCCAAGCGGCATAATCATGGAGGGAAAAATCAGATGGTCTGCTGATGCCATTTGCTGAAAATACTGGTCGAGGATTGGCATTTTCTCGAGAAATCAGATGGTCACTGTGCACCTGTCAAGGAAAGAAAAGAGAGGGAGAGAGTGTGAGTGAGAGTGAGAGAAGGAGAGGGCTCTTGTCGACGCAGATGCCACTCCGCATCGGACGTGCTCGCGCAGAAGAGTCCAAGTGCGTCATCTGGACCAGTCCAACCGCAGCCACGTCCCTGCCGATCGACTCTTTTTGCCGATCTTCTTGAACTCGCTCCTGTCTAATCAACTCGAAGCGCTCCGGTACCACAAAACACGCAAACCATCAGCCGCGAATCGCATGCCGTACGAAAGCTTCAAGTGCTCGCACCACGTGTCCATCCGCGGGTTGGTGCAGGACCGGCGAACCGGGTCCTGGCGGTACCTCATTCAGGTGAAACGCATCATGCAGGACGAAACCTCGACGAGTTTCACGTACTACGAAGAAAGCGAGCACGCACCCAATAGGGACTCCTTCTCGGCTCTCCAGCGATCCCCGTCTTCGTTCTCACGAGCGCGCTGGCAGCGGCGCAGTTCATCGTCGTTCGCGACTGCGAGTCCACGCGCCAGTCAGGTCTACAACATTCGACGGAGCTTCTCCGAGTTCAAGCTGCTCCATGCCGCCATGAAGCCGCTCATGGGGAAGCACGCACTGCCGAATGTACCCGCTGATAGCATTTTCGCGTTCTTCGTCGGAGAAACCCAGACGATGCTGCAGAAAAAGCGGTTGGCGCTGGAGAACATTCTGATCGCGATTGAGAACCACAGTGCGGCCTCGGATTCGTCCGAGTACCTCGAGTTTCTCGCGAAGACGAATACGTACGACCAAGTCTCGAGAGCGCCGGTGTCGCCGTCGTCCATCTCGTATTCGTTTGCGTCGTCTTGTGCGGGTACTTCGCCATCGAGCACGGCGTTGAAAAGCATACGAAGCTTCCAGTATGAGTCGCACAAGGTTCCGGACCATCCGCCGGTCCTAGATCGACCTCGTTCGCAGCAGAAGCGGCGGCGACAATCGGTGGAAGCGAAGAGCATCGCAGGTCGCGAAAACCAAGTCGACTTTAACCGCTACAGTTTGGTTTAGATGCAAGTTCGTCTATTAATATCAGAATGGCAGTTATGCATCCACATCATCGCCACCATGACTAGGATGAGTGTGTTTCTCTCTCGTTCTCAACAAAGCGAAGCCCTTGATCCAGTTTCTGTATCATGCGCAGCACGTGCGGCACGGAGCGATAGCCGAGACCGCAGTTTGTGTTCCCGAATTTCGCCGCGCAGGAGCGTGGCGTCATCCCCTTCCAGAAGTGGGAGATCAACACGCGCGCGTACTCCAGTGTTGCCAACAGGTAGTGCCGCTGGAACGCTTCGAATGGGTATGCTTCTTGAAAGCGACTGTCGCGATCTTGCGATTGCTGGACAACCTGGTCATAGTAAAACCGCAAGAGCTGCTCTTCTTGGCCATTCGCTAATGCGTCCATGGACACGGAGGTGTTGAGCAGATACGCGACGTCGAGAGCCCCGATGCCAACGCCACACCACTGCCAATCAAAAGCGACCACTTCGCGTGAAGCATCCTCGAAGAATAGATTCGCACTCTTGAAGTCGCCGTGGATGATCGTTTGAAGCCTGGCAGGGCTCTTTTCGAAAAGTTCGGAGCTAATGTACTCCGCTTGCTGCAGCATACGCTCAGCGAGCGAGTGGAGCATCGAGGCATTTTCCTCTTCTGCAAGGAGCGCGACTCCAGCACCTGCGATCTCGGAAGCGAAGTTGCTCCGCACGGATCCCCACACACTCGGCGCGTTCTGGAGCTCCTGCATCCCACGTTTCGCGTAGGACCACCACCCACCGCTTGACCACATGTCCTGAGCTGCTTGGCGTACCAACTCGGGCTGCTTCATTGCGGTGCTGTGGAGCGCAGCCAAGTATTTCAACGCGCTCTTGGCGTCCTGGACTCCTAAGCAGTCTGCATGAACGTATTTGCTGGCTCCCGCAGGGTTCTCCTCCCCATCCGTGCCGTCGACACTTTCGAGAAACACGAGAAACCGGTCCGAGGCTTCGTTCCCGTCCACTCTTTTGCCGTAAATCACCGCCATGGGTTTGATGAGCTGCACATGGACACTCAGCTTCTCGTAAAAATGCGAGTAAAAGCGGCTCTCGGTGCGATACGAGTACAAATCGCGACGCCAGTGAGTCTCGGACCGTGGCGGCAGCTCATCCTTCACGTATCGCTTCACAAACAGCGTCTTTCTCTTGATGTGGTTTGTGTCGTTCTTCTCCGGTCTGGTGGTGGACTCGGTGTATTCGACCTGGAGCTTCATCGCCGACGACTGCTTTCCGAGGCGGATCGAATTTGGCATGACGCTGGAGGAGAGGACGCGTGCACCGTGGAAAACATGGCGACTGAGCCACATCGGGGTCATCGCTTGCCCATCGAGCGTCCTACAGATGCAGTACATGACACGTTAGATCGGACAGACGCAGCAAGGGACAAACAACTGCAAGAAGGGGTTTGTCTATGATATTGGGGGTTGATAGTTTTCTCTGCTTTTGTTCCTTCTCTTCTAGGCAGAAGCATCATTCGAGGACCTTAATAGTTCGATCTTGGTCATGATGTCGACCACCGCTTTCGTCGTCGACGCTTCCAAGCTCACGATCAGACCATGCTCGTTGTCATACTCCGGGTCGCCATGCGGGTCGTACTCGTACACGCGTCCATGTTTATCCACCAGCGTGCCGCCAATGGCTTCGAGAAGGGGCTCGACCGCGCAGATATCCCAGCGCTTGGTCGCATTTCGGAAGCGCAGGAACAGGTCGCTCTCGCCCGTGATCACCGTCAGCACCATCGTGCCCGTGGCACCACCGAGCTTCACTTGCACTGGCTTCAACTCCTCCATCGCTTCGTCCACCAAGTCGCACTTTGTGCCAGAGGTTGTGAGAATCATCGAGCGTGCGGGGTAGCGCAGTGCGGGCTTCTCTTGACGCTGGTGGGTGGTTTGCGGGGTGGTCTGTCCCAAGATGCTCTTGAAGAGTCCGATGCCACGACCACCCCAGTACGTTGTGCCGAACTCGCCAATGAACGGCAAGTGCATCACCCCAGCGATAGGACGCTTCTTGTACGCGATGCCGATCAGCACCGACACTTCGTCGTATTTCTTTTCCGCAAACTTCTTCGTGCCGTCCAGAGGATCAATCCAGAGCACCACGTGGTTGGCATCCAGTTCGCCGTCAAGTTCGGCAGGGAGCGAGAACGCGGCATGCTTCAGCACGGACAAGTCCGCCACGACGACATCCTCGGACTCTGGTTGCGCGAGTTCGCCCTCTTCGCCGACGATTTGCACGTGCGGCCACACGTGACGCAGTGCGTAAATGATGCGCTGCTGCGAACGACGATCCGCCACCTGCACGCAAAACCATGAGAGGTACATTTAGCAAACAAATATAGAGGGGGAAGAAACCGCGCACCACATACAGGATCACATTGAGCACGCTGCGGCGTCTTCTGCATGCAGACTTACCGTCTGTGGGTCGTACTTGTCGTCGGCCTTGTTGACCATGCCCAGATCGACGCCCTGGTTCACGACGTCGCGAATCACGTGACCAGCGTGGCTGCCCACAGAGAAGCACGCCGCCAAGAGCTCACGCAGCGTCAGCGCGCGCTGGCTGGCAGGCGTCGAGGTGTCGGTGCTGCTGCTCATACTGCTGCGCTTCTTTAGGTGGTGTGCTGCGGGAGATAGAGCGATGAAGAAGAATGCGCAGACAGGTGCGCTATTTCTTTTTTCTCCTTCCTTTGTCGTTGCGATGTAATGCTCCCCTCCCCTCCTCAGAAAAGAGCTCTTCGTTCACAATGACAGCAAAAATGATGGTCGTCAACGCGTCGACGTCACGAGCCAGTCAAATTTGGAATCCTGTCCTGCGGTTGGCTAGAATGAGAGTGAGGAAGCGCCGTGATTGGCTGGAATGCACCGAATGTGTGTTTGCTGGGTGTTGCGACAAAGAAGGTCTGCTTGGAGGATGACACTGAGGGGCACTATTATGGAGCTCTCCAAAAATGGCAAAATGCAGGTCGGGAGTACTGTCGTGTGCGTATTAGACCCTCCCTTTTCGTGTGAGTAATTTTGAAGAAACCGATATTGAAGTTGCAGCATTTTTTGTGTTTGTTTGTTTGGTTGTTTTGATGAGGAAGATGGGGAGAGTGCGTTTCCAATTTTTCATTCCAGAGAAACTGCACATCGAGTCAATGTTCAACATGGTGCAGCAAAAACAGTGATCGCCACTGATGCGCAAGGACCGACTGACTCAACGGAGCTGTCTGCTTGTCGATCGGACGCCATGCGTAAGTCATACCACCGCACGATGGAAAATCTTCTCCATCTCTCTCTCTGCCGCTGCGTGCTTCCATAGATCCGATCGATTCAAGTGCGGTGTCTTGATGGGCATCGATGGTGGCGTGATGGATCTCTAGGATTGATGGATTGGATATGCGAGTGGAGGATCCATGGATGAAGTTCCTTTGGGATGAGATGGGTGGCTTTGGATCCATCAGCGGATTGGAGATGCGGAGGGTGTGTTCAGGATCGATTGATCGTGGTGGAGGATGCACGCACTAGATGGAAGGAAGCATGGTCGCAAATGCAGCAGCGATGTGTGCATTTGAGCTAGCGTGGACGATTTGTGTTGTGTGCAGCGTGCAGAAATTCAAATACAAAAACGAGAATCTGTAGTCACTTCGGTTTTGGTTTGCATTGATCTCTTTCGGACACAAGGAAAAGAAGACTTGGATATTGGATCGAAAATAAATGTGCATGTGTATTTTCCTACTTGTATGTTACATCTTAAATAAGTATTGTTACTTTTCTACTTGTGCCGCTGGAGCGACCTTCGTCCGTCCGAGTGGAAAAGGACCAAGGATGCGTTGCCGCGTGCGTGCTGCAAACGATACGCATGCGGTTCTTCTTGACCGTCGACATGGCGGTCCATGTGGGCGTGCTCGCTCACGAAGACACCACGGCAGAGCCGCGCGTTGGACTCCCGAGCGCTGTCCACGACATGCTGCTCGTCTTGCGGATCGAGCCCGTGCACTGACCCGAGCTGGTATGCAGCGGCGCGAGCACTTTCGCCTCCAGAGATTCATGGCCGAGGAACGCCAGCACTTCCGGGAGGTCCTTGGCCACAGGGTGGTTGAGCACGTCGAGCAGGATCTGCTCCAGCACTTGCTTGCGCTTGAGCAGCAGGTCTTCGTTGTCAGCCATGATGATCGTCATGAGTCCGTCGGCGGGGAGCGCCGTGAGCGCATCGCCCATCGTCGGCACGAGCGCGGCGTGGAGCTGCTTGAACTCGCTGAAGCGGCGGCTGATCGCGTACTCGTGGGTGAAGCCTTCTTCCCCAGTAGGGCTCGACGCGGCGGAGCTTCCGCGCTGCACGTGCACCAAGTACATCCACGCGTTCGTCGCAGTGTCCTGCACGACCTCCGTGATCTTGACGAGTTGTTCCGTGGCAAAGCTTTCGTAAGGCATCTCGCTGGTTTCGGTCGTGTTGGGTTGTGTCGGGTTGTGTCGGGGGAATCGGAGTTGCTTCGCCGAAGAGAGCGCTGTTTACAGAATGAGCAGCTGGAAGACGAGGCTTGTGTGCTTGGTCGGGTTGCTGGAGTGGGTTGACTGCCTTTTCTGATGCGTGGCGTTCTTGGAATTGGGTTCCGAACGCGAGAAGAAGAAAAGAAAATGGGGGGAGATGGCGTGTGTCGAACGAAGCCTCGATTCCTTCTCTTTTTTTCTTTTTTCTTTCTTTGTGCTTTTGTCTCGCTGACCGAGATGCTTTGAGAAGAAAAAATCGACGCGGTTGTTGTTGTAGTGTGGAGTGGGATCACTTGTGTAGGTTGTGGAGTTGGTCAATACTCACACGTTCGCTGTGTTGTTGGTTGATGCGCGCACAAGAGCTCAAATGTGGAAATGGTGATGGCCAGATGGGCCAGTCCCCTCGAGCGCGCCATCATGCGCACAGCGACAAACAAACGAACGCACACGCGGACGGTGGATGAACCTATTTATGTCGGCAGAGCAGGAGGCGTCAGCTGTTGTCGTGTTGTGCTCGTTTGGCGCACATGCGCGGGACACAGAAGCAACAAGCAGGTTTCACCAAAACTGTCCTTGTTTTTGCTTGCGTGACCCGACCCGGTCACGGGTGCGAACCTTTGCAAACCCGAACCCGCGAGTTCTCTTTCTCAAGTTGTGCCCTTCTCCCTCAAGTGGCGCCAGAAAAGTCAGAACACACACACAAAAAAGCAGCAGGTTTGACCGTAAAACCCGCCGACCCGCTTCATCGTGTCGGTGAACTTTCACCTCCAAACTGCTCGCTTTTGAGTTTCTTTGGAACAGAGCTGCTGCGATGGTGATGAAGATGATGATGAAGATGATGGTAGGGCTCGGCGATGGGGTTTGGTGCTGTCGCCAGCGTCTGTGCATGAAAGAGATACACACACATATACAAAAGTGAAACTTTTCCGACAAGGCAGTGTGCACGCTCCAAGAGAGCGAGTCGGAATAGAATCGAGTCGCAACAACCTTTTTTCGAGTGGATATTTTCTGGCATCGAGTCCAAACATCGGGTGCTCTGTTGTGCAGTGTGAGAAAATAGGGCTGCTCCCACCACCTCAAAAAGCAAAATGTTTCAGGCGTCCATGATGTGAATATCCAAGTGTGGGGGGTGTTGAAACACGCTTTCGCTTCTTGATTGTATTTTTCTCACCATCGGGAAGCAGGAGGAAAAGCACAAGTCGTCAATTTGTGGGAGCTCGTTGTGCATCCAACAGCAATTGCTCGATTCTGTGGTTGTCCCCATCAAATAGGTATTTCGGATACACCACGAGATGTCACAAAGCAACAACACGGCATCGAGCAGCGGTTTCCTCGTCATGCGATCGTGTCACCTTCTCGAACGTTCGTTCCAGAGACACACTCGCGCTATTTGAGCTCTGCTCGTTCAGCGTCCAGAATTATCAAGTTCACACACAAAACCCACAATTCGACAAAGAGAAAACGGGACATAGACAGGAATTGCTGTGGTTCTCATAACTTCAATGCTCCAGATACATCATGGCGGGTTAAAGACCAGCAGCATGTGTTCGCTCCAAAATGTCAATGAGCCAGCGTGAGCAAGTGACTCGCGCAAGAGGGTGAAAGAGAGAGCATGCTTCAACGATCGCTGGCGAAAGTGCAGGTGTGGTGTGCAGTTCCGAACCCGTTCCATTCCAAATACATCCCATGCACATTCTGGATGTATACATTTGCAGGCTGGGTTCTTTTCCCAGTCACCTTTGTAAAAACGGTAGAGCGTGATATCGATGACTCTATTCAGTAGCGAAGGTGAGTGCGTGTGACTGGTTCGAGCGACCAACCCTCGATGAGAAAAACCACGAAGAAACGCAGATGAACAGTGGAAATGCAGATGGTTTTCATCGCATTCCGTCTTTTCCAAAAAATGGTCATCTCCAGCACGACTTCCACGTGTGCATCCAGTCCAACGCTTTGCCATTGGCAAGCGGACACGCAAAAGCGGATCATAGAGAAGCGCCTATCGCTCTGTATGTATGTATCCATTCTGTTTTCGTTGGTGGCGGGTTCCGACCGCAAATCCAGACCCATATGCTCACGCATCCTGCATAAAGGTCTGCGAAACGGATCGCGGCTTTTCCGATCCTCCCCGAATCAAAAGTTCAAGCATTTGGCTGCTGCACTGAACAAAATATGCATGATATCGGTTGAGAAAAGAGGGAGAAAACCCGATCAGAAAATCCATTTTGTAGGTTGTATTCAGGAAGGCATGCGAAATGCGTTGACACGCTGCACTGTTTCAACAACACATCCGACAGCCAATTATACCAGATCTGGAAACACACGACACCGTTGGACTATCGACACGCCAGCTGATCCGCGGCATTTCGGGTTGGACGAAGCAATTGCTCCCGATTCGCGGACGCGTCGGCGGAAACTCGCAGCGTGTCCTGCTTTCCGTTGCGCGGTGTCGGACCAATGCGGATCGATGCTCGCGAGGAGCGAATGGCACACATGTGTTGCTCAAACGTCCAGCGCTTCCGTCCGTATCAATGCAAAAAAGATTGGGATCCCACACAAAATCCATGCGCTTGGTTTGAAGGACATGATGGATTTTTGTGTGGTATCCCAGAGCAGCGTCTCGTATCGCGTTGTGCAGGCGAAGTGGCATCCTCTCATTGCCACTTCCTGGTGTCATTCTTTCCATATAAACCTGTTCTATACATAGCTGATCCGTGAAACGCTCTGACGTGCGTCAGCTCGGTTGGGTGGATCAAAAGGTCACCTGAGGCAAAGTGTGGAGCTGTTTCCAGGCGGTTACTCACTCACTCAAACGCGTTTCACATCCAGCAAAGTTAAAAATAAATAATGGAAAGAAAAGAATCGAAGGATCTCCGTTTTCAGCAATCTGTGGCTCGGTCTTCCTACCGGAATAGAGAGTTTCCACGCATTTCGTGCTATCCACACCGTAATATTAGACGCGACCATCTTCATCCCCTTCTCACTGACGTCATTCCCTCCTCAAGCCCAGACCGCCAATGCAGCCATGCTCCAGAGACCAATGGAGAAGAGCAGCACTTTCTCCAGCGCGCTGGTCTCCTGACTCGCTTCTTCTTCCGAGAGTTCGTGGAACGCCAAGTAGATGAAGCTGCCCGACGCGATGCTCAGCGCGACGCTCTCGACAACGTGCGCTTTCGTGCCCTGCAGCGCCGACGAGAGCAGCATCCCCAGGAAGATGCCCAATGGCGTCATGCAGCTGTACAACGTCAGCACGGCAACCGATCGGTCCTGCTCGATGCTTTCTTTGGCTCTCGCGAAGTTCGCCCCCACGGACATCGCTTCAATGAACTAGAGCGACCAACATACGTGAGACGATGATGAGCTTCACGCAATCCATCTCGAGCCGCACATGGCTTCAGAAACACGCAAGGGGGACACAGCGAGATGTATACACAGCATCGTCCATCGTTACCTTGTGACTGAAAATGGCGACCGTGGTCGCAATCGCCGTGCGGTCAAGCGACGGGTTTACGCCCAATGCAAAGCCCGCGATGAGCGAGTGCACGGAGAAAAGCGCCGCTAATAAATACGGAAGAAGCGAGCTGTTGACATCGCATTGCACGTGCAGTCAGCGTTGTAGAAAGTCGGTCGCTAAAGGGAGCGGGACGCTTGGTGCGCATCTGCATTCACACGCACCTTTCTCCAGAGAACACGATGTGCTCACTGACCGTCGCGTGTGGATGCTCACCACCACCGACGCTGTTTGTCTCGGATGCTTCGTCGTCTTGACACGCCGTTTTGTCTTCGTGGTCAAACGAATAGCTGCGCACACTGGATTCGCCCACCAGCTGTCAATGCGTGTGCAAAGCGAAGGACGCACCGACATGCATTAGAAACAACAAAAAGAGTCACTGCCAAACCACAACGCACCTTGAGTCCTTTCTCCATGAGCAAGCACGTGGTCTCCTCCATCTTGGAGGCGCGGTGGAAAGGGGATCTCGCAGGCGAAGGGATGCTGCCGCAGGAGCAGCACCCGACGTGGTCGGCCTTGTTGCTGTGGCGCTTCCACCCGTCGACAGAAATCGATCGATTCCGCAGACCGAACGTTGTCACCGCGGGAATCTGCACGCGGCAGATGCTGGTTTCATCTGCACGATGCAAAGCGCACCATCATCCACATCAAGATTACAACCCTTATACACAACCCGACAGGATCAACGACGCAGCCATCGTCAGACTGCCATGCAAGCAACGTACAATTGGGACGCGCCGCACTCGCGACAGCCATCATCTTCGCCGAGTCGCCCATGTTCAGCAGATCGACACTCCACACGACCATGCATCCGAGCGCGCACAGGAAGTAGATCACAGGGAACTCGGTCATCCACTTGGATGGCGGGGTGTCCATGCTCAAGATCACTTGGTTGTACATTTTGACCGAGTCCGGCAGCAAATGCAGCAACCCGGAGCCTGCACAATGCATGCACCACAATCAACGCGAGCGTTCGCCAAATGCACGTTTCACGCAATGCGAGCATGTGCACACAAAGCGCATACCTATGAACACGCCTGCAGTCGCGAACGGGAGCTTTCTCGTGAGCAGGTTGCGCGACGACGACGTGCCATGCTGCGAGATCCACAACGGCGCGAGCGACGACGCGACCGTGATCACCAGCAAGACGACCATGATCACATATTTGAACACGCGGATACTTCCCGCAGACGTGCCGGCTGTATCTGCATGTGCAGCGAGCGCGTCTGCTGCATCCACGAGCGCCATGGTCTCTGGAGAGCAACGCGGCGCCAATGAGTCGTGCGCACGAGTGCAATCGAGGGCTCAGAAGAGATCTGAGCCGCACCATTTGAACAGCACCAAAAAAAGAAGAGGAATGGGTATCAGATCCAGGTTGGTCGAGATGGCCATTTTTATGAAACACGGTAGACAGTCGATGCGTTCACAATACCAGGTGCAGTCATCAGTTTCTGCAGCGAATCACCAAATAAGTGCACACTCCAGATGGCTCGAGATTTTTTGAAGTTTGGTCGGGAGTGAGGATCTTTGTGAGTTGGATGTCCGATATGCGAAACGCATTAATCCGAGCGAATCACAGGATGCCACCACACCCAATGCCAAATCGAGGTACAACTGACTTCATAACGCGGTCGCTTTCTCATGCAAATGGTCATGACACGGTGTGCTGCAGCTGCGGTTCGGGTTGCATGCGTCTCTTTCGACCAATCAAATGTGCGTCTCGAATCGACTTTCGCTGCTGTCACATGTCACACGCGGCTTTTCGGATCTGGCGCCGACGAATCTTTTGTGTTTTGCTGTTCTGGATCAAAACGTCAATGTTTCATCCATCGACGATGACGACTTGGAGGAGGAGGAGGTGGCGGATGTACGCGCTCGCGCTCGTTGGAAGTCTCTTCGTCGCAGTGTGCGAAGGTGGGTTCTGCTCCTCAACGCGGACGCGAGTCCTGCACTCACTGTGGCTTCTTTGTGGACTCGAACAGGCGCGCGGTCGTGCACGAACGAGGGTCAAGTGCAAGTACCCTGCGAAGACCAGTTGGCGCTCGAAGGCTCGGAGAAGTTCCTGATCACGCTCTTTGGTCACGCGTGCTACGACGTGCAACTGGTCGCAGATGTGCCGCTCGACGTGTATTTCTACGAAGCCCACGGCTCGTTCTACGCGTGGCGGCTGCGCGAGCTCGACACGGATCTCGGGTTGCCACGGAGTGGAGAAGACGGAGTCCAGCCCAGTGGAGGTGCTCCTAGCACTGCTGCGAACAGCAGGAATGGCTCGACGACGACGAATGCTACGACAGGAGTCGCCCCTCTTGTTGGCCAAGTGAAAAATGCGCACCTGTGCACCCAGAGCCGAGATTGCCACCGCACTCTGTTGGGTCTCGCTCGCCACGGAGTCTACAATTTGGTCGTCGCCTATTCGAACGCAGGCACCGCTGTCTCCAACGACGGCATCTTGCTGCGTCTCGTGGACTGCGACTCGTCCTCGCTGTCGCACATTCTCGGTACGTCCGGTGTGGGTCTCTTTCTCGCTCAAATTGCCACAATCGATGTGTGAACTGATGGCGCAGGAGGGATCCCATTGTTAGGCTTGTTGTTCGTCGCGAGTATGGGGTTCCTGTCGATGCTCCTGTGTCTGTGCTTGATGGGGGAGTACGTACTCGGGCTGCGCTCGATGACAAAGCTGCGAAGCACGCTGCAACGGCACCATCGATTCGTCGAGCTCACGCAGGTGGAGGCAACAAAAGAAGACATAGACGCACCGATCGTCCCGCTGCTCGAAGAACCGGAGCAACCCCGTAGCGACAGCAGCACTGCCGACAGCAACAGCATGGCGTGACTGTCACGGATATCGGAAGCAGCACTCCTCTCACTTCTCTCTCTATATCAATGTCTACAAATGGATCAAGTTTGAAGTACTCAGGATTATTCCAGCGCAATATCTTGCTACGAGAGGGAAAGCAGATGCTAAGCGATTCACCTTCACTCTTGCAGCGAAGGGGATACGGAATCATCAAGCATTGTACGCAATCAGAAATCTCTCGACGCATTCGCTTATCGACTGTAGTCACCTAGCTATCGGTGCTATTCGCTTGCGGTTCGTGAACATGCGGATTGACAGCTTCCATCACTTGCCTCCAACAACGCAATCAGCAGGTTTAACCGACAGAATCGGACGTTTCTGACATACACCTCTTTACCGACAGATCCCACTACTTTCGCGTGTTTGTCCTGTGCTTGCAAAGCGTCTTCCTGTGATGAACAACCTCTGTATCAACTATAAACAGAGAGGTACCCATTCTCACTGGTTTCCAAATATGGCGCCAAGAGCGCCAATCGGTTCCCAAAAAATGGCGCCAAAGTGGCGACCAGCTCTTCCTCTTCCTCCCCTCTCTCTCTCCCAACCACGCGCTCGCCACGCGCTTTTCCGACCTTTGAACCGCGGTTCATTCGAAACACAACAAGGTAGAAAAGCGTAGCTGCTCGTTCGTTACCCTTTTTGTTGTTGAGAAGGTCTTTCCTTCATTCTCGCATTTCCCCCCACCAGCAGCAGCAGCAGCAGGAGTGCAAACCCGAAAAGGAAACAGCTACAAGTATGTTTGTGCTCAAGCGGGACGGTCGTCGCGAAGACGTCAAGTTCGACAAGATCACGGCGCGCATCACGAAGCTCTGCTACGGTCTCAACGAAGACTACGTCGACCCGATCAAGATCTCGCAAAAGGTGGTCGCGGGTGTGTACCCTGGCGTGACCACTTCGGAACTGGACGAGCTCGCGGCCGAGACCGCTGCCTACCAGAGCACGCAGCACCCGGATTTCTCGAAACTGGCTGCGCGCATTGCGGTGTCGAACCTGCACAAGAACACGAACAAGCTGTTCAGCGACAACATTGAGCTGTTTTACCGCAACACGCACGCGAAGAACGGCTCGGCCGCGCCATTGATCGCCGACGATGTGTACGAGATCATCATGAAGAACAAGGACGAGCTCAACTCGGCGATCATCCACGACCGCGATTTCGAGTACGACTACTTTGGGTTCAAGACGCTGGAGCGCTCGTACTTGTTCCGCGTGAACGACAAAGTGTGCGAGCGTCCGCAGCAAATGATCATGCGTGTGGCCGTCGGGATCCACAAGAGCGACATCCGCGCGGCGCTGGAAACGTACGAGTACATGTCGCTGAAGTACTTCACGCACGCGACGCCTACGTTGTTCAACTCGGGCACCCCGCGTCCGCAGTTGTCGTCGTGTTTCTTGCTGTCGATGCAAGATGACTCGATCGAAGGCATCTACGACACGCTGAAGCAGTGCGCGTGCATCTCCAAGTGGGCTGGGGGGATCGGTCTCAGCATGCACAACATTCGCTCCACGAACAGCTACATCCGCGGCACGAATGGTTCGTCGAATGGTCTCGTGCCCATGCTGCGTGTGTTCAACGACACCGCTCGGTACGTCGACCAAGGTGGCGGCAAGCGAAAGGGCTCCTTCGCGGTGTACTTGGAACCATGGCACTCGGATATCTTCGAGTTCCTTGACTTGAAGAAGAACCACGGGAACGAATTGCACCGTGCGCGCGACTTGTTTTACGCGATGTGGATCCCTGATCTGTTCATGAAGCGTGTGGAAGCCAACGGGGAATGGAGTTTGTTCTGTCCGAATGAAGCCCCCGGTTTGTTCGATTGCTGGGGGGACGAGTTCGAGGCGCTGTACGCGAGTTACGAAGCCAAGGGTCTTGCGCGGAAGACGATCAAGGCGCAGCAATTGTGGTTCGCGATCTTGGAATCCCAGGTGGAAACGGGCACTCCGTACATGCTCTACAAGGATGCAGCGAACCGCAAGTCGAACCAGCAAAACTTGGGCACGATTCGCTCGAGTAACTTGTGCTGCGAAGTCATCGAGTACACCTCGAAAGACGAAGTCGCGGTGTGCAACTTGGCGTCGATCGCGCTGTCGATGTTCGTGGCGGACGGCGTGTTTGACTTCAAGAAGCTCTACGACATCACCAAGATCGTGACGAAGAACTTGAACCGCGTGATCGATGTCAACTACTACCCGATCCCGGAAGCCAAGCGAAGCAACTTGCGTCACCGTCCCGTCGGAATCGGTGTCCAGGGACTCGCGGACGCGTTCATCCTCATGGGGTACCCTTTCGAGAGCGAGAAAGCCGCCGAGCTGAACAAGCACATCTTCGAGACGTTGTACTTTGCGTCGATGGAAGCGTCGATGGAGCTCGCGCGTGAGTTTGGACCTTACGAGACGTACGAAGGCTCCCCTGTGAGCAAGGGCATCTTCCAGTTCGACATGTGGGGAGTCACTCCGTCGTCGGGTCTCTGGGACTGGACCGCGCTCAAGGCTCAGATCGCGCAGCACGGAGTGCGCAACTCGTTGCTCATGGCGCCGATGCCGACGGCGTCGACCGCGCAGATCTTGGGCAACAACGAGTCCATCGAGCCGTTCACGTCCAACATGTACAACCGTCGCGTGCTGGCGGGGGAGTTCACGATCGTGAACAAGTACTTGATGAAGGAGCTGATCGAGATGGGCATCTGGACGCCGGAGGTGCGCAACCAGATCTTGAACGACGGCGGCTCCGTGCAGAAGGTCCGCACGATCCCGGCCGAGATCAAGGAGAAATACAAGACTGTGTGGGAGATCAAGCAGAAGGTAGTGTTGGATCTGGCTGCTGACCGCGGCGCCTACATCTGCCAGAGCCAGTCGTTGAACGTGCACATCGCTGATCCGACCATCTCGAAGCTGACGTCGATGCACTTTTACGCGTGGAAGAAGGGACTCAAGACGGGTATGTACTATTTGCGTGGGCGACCAAAAGCCGATGCGATCCAGTTCACGGTCGACAAGGCTGCGATCGAGCGCGGCAACGCGCAGCAGCAGGTCGAAGAAGAAGAGGAGTGTGCAGTGTGCAGTGCCTAAGCGTCCGACAATGCGCGTGCTCGCTCCTATAGTTATATCTATTTGGTTTTTGTTCCCTCTCGTTCTCTCTTTTTTAATGAAGACAAACGTTGTTTGCGCTTATGAACGGTAGAACACAATACACCAAAGCACAATGCTGCAGTTGCTGGTGCTTGAAGCGTGCCGTGGTGGTCGTGAAAGATGGTCATTCTGTCGCATGTCTGTGCTTTTTCTGATGGTGCAAGCGTGTTGATTGGCAAGACGAGCATGTGGCTACATTTGCATCACTCTAAGTTCGTCTGTTCTGGGAGGATTAAGTTCGACGGATGATTTAATAACTTTAGAGAACCGTTCGTCGACCTAAGAGCAAGACGACGACGCAGCATTCCGAGAACGCAACTCGAGAAGGCGACGTACCGGTGTCTTTGCCATCTCTCTCTCTCTCTCGCACGCAGCATCCATGCGCTTTGTGAACTGGTGTTCGTCGGTCTGCTCATGGAAGCATCACCAAGCAGAGCAAGAGCAAATGCCATCCGTTTAGAGAGACTCGAGTCTCCTCCATCACAGCTGTCGACTTTACCACAGCTTCCTTCGTCTTGACTCGCGCAAGCAGCCACATCAAATCACCACCACAACTCTCGCTCTTCATGCACACACACCCAGGTTCAACGAGCGATGCACACATTCCAGAGAAGAGAAACAAAAAATGTTCCTCCTCCATTGCCACCTTTCGTGAACGTGTGAGCGCATCATGAACGAAGAAGGTTCTACAGTACCGAATCCTCTGTCTTTTTTCATCGCGATTGTCCAGTCACCCGCTATGTTCTTCTTCGAGATCTTTTGCTGCTTTCCATGTGGGTTCATTTTCAGATGCAAATCGTTTCCAGGAGGTCGAATTTGTTTGTTTGTGGGTTTGTTGGTTCAAGAAGTACCTACATTTGTGGGATCGAGCGTTTCCGTCTTATCCTCTTGGAGCTCAAATGTGCAGACTTTTCGTCGCAAGTCGTTACAAAGTCGCCTCCTCGATTTAGATGGCAAGATCGCGCAAATGCGCTTTTTGGGTGGGAAAGAAGAACCGAGTGCAATGCCAATACGGTACTGCTCGCACATCCTCCTTTACGAGACATTCCAGGATCGGGGAAGAGGAGCTTTCGCATGCTGCTTGTTTTTCTCGCACTTGTTTCATGCGCTCGTTTCAGAAGAAATGCGAGCTTTTCGAGAGATGCAAAGCAAATGATACAAGCAAACAACTCGCGCCAGATTCGAAATCGCATCTGTCTGCCTCGCGGGATCGAAAGGAGCGTAGACCCACTCTCCGCATCTCAACGCTGCGCGTTTGCGAGTTGTCGACCAAGATGTCTTGCTTTTTGTATGGTGCTGACGTCACCAGGAGATTCGCATTGACGCTTCCAAAAAGCAATAACGAAGAGAGACGACGAACCTGTCCCTTTTTATTTCCACCCCTCATCGCTTTTGCAGGTCTCTAAATATACACATATCCTCCTACAACTTGCAAGAGACACCGCTTCATGGTTTCCTTTTTCCCGAAATGTAGAGAAAGTGGAAAACACGCCAAAAATGCGCCGCACTCGTCTAACTTCCAAGCGATTACAAACATACACACACACTCTCGAAAACATACGAAGACCGCCTCACCGATCATCGCTCCATACAAAACCCAAGACGACAGAAAGCTGCGAAGCGCATCGAAGCAATCGCGAGCGAAGAAGAAAGAAAGAGAAGACGAGCCTGCTGGTGTTTGCAGAAGGGAACGTTGCAACCGCGTGCTGTCCGTTCTGGCGCTTTTTTCTCCATTTTTTTCGTCTATATATATTCTCGCCACCTCGTTCTTCAGAGCGCTCTGTGCGGTTTGTATCGCATTTTATTTGCTATTTTATTTCGCAGCGAGGGACTTGCAGTGTCATCGCATTGTTCAAGAAGAAAGACGGATGGTGCTGCTGCATGGGAAAGCGGTGCGCTGCCGTCGGAGCCGCAGCGCGAGCAATGCGCTAGGCGTGTACGTGTGCTTCATGGCGGTCTGCTGCTCGACGCTCATGCTGCAGGTGCTGACGACGACGACGCCCGCCGGTGTGCTCTTCTCCAGCGAGAAGCGCGCGGCGTTCCTCAAGAACTCGCTCGTCGAAGGACTCATCACGCGGTTCACGACGACGACGACAGCGGCGGCGACTTCCTCATCGAGCGCCAAAGCCAATGACGCTGCGATGGTGCTCGCGGATCTGCGCATCGGGAACGTGTCGGTGCACCGAGTGCGGTACGTTGACGGCAGCGACTCGGTGGTGGAGCCAGACACGGATGGCGATGGAGAGGATGGTGGTGGCTGGCAAAATGAAGGAAACGCGGGCGACGACGCGTCGACAATGTCGTTTCTAGAGCTGTTGCGTGCGAAGACCGGGTTCACGCTCAACCTGAAAAAGCGCGCCGAGGTTTCCGGGGTCGTGGTGACCTGGGACGATCGCTTTAAAGGCGATAGTGAGGAAGACGACGAACAGGAACCTGTGGAAGCGTCGAGCAGTAAGCAACAACAGCGGCGTGCGTCGGTGGTGCCCGGACGCATCATCACGTACGAAGTGCAGCATTGGGTGAACGGGTGGGGCTTCGATGCGCTCTGGCACCCGTCGAACCGCAAATTCGTGGTCACGGACCCGTTCGTCGTGCTCTCGAACCTGCCGTCGGACCATGAGATCGCGTTTCGCGTGCGCATGAAAGTGAAGAAGACGACGGGGCTGCTCTCGGGGTTCTTTGCGACCGAGACCGACGGACCCTGGAGTGACGTTGCGGTGTTGTCGCCCTCGAGGGACGACGCGTTCGAAGCGATTCTCGTGTTTTTGTCGTCGAACAAGGCGTTCTTTTTGGTGCTGTCCGTGTGCATTGGCTCGGGCAGCTTGATCGTGTTCAAGCTGCTGGTTAGCCATCGACTGGTGGCCATGCGGCAGAGCCACAAGAACAGCGCCATTACGCTCAGCGACCTCAGCAGCAGCAGCATGAGCAGCAGCGTGAGCAGCAGTCCGCGCAAAGCGAAGCGCGGCGACAACGTTGGCGGCAGCAGCGGCGAGTTGGAGCAGGAAGTCAAGGACTTGCGACAGGAGCTCGCGGACTCGGAATCCGAAGTGCGCAAACTCATGCTCTATCGTGGATACGGCATCGAGGAACTGTCGAGAAAGGACCTCGCGCGCGTGGAACAGGAGCTTCGCGCGACGCTCCAGCGCGTGCAGAAGCTGCAGCAAAGTCAAAGCAGCGGGTGTGGGAAGCGACCGCAAGACCATGGAGACGAAGGAGAAGAAGAGGCACGCAGCAGTCGCCGTCTGGGAGCGGTGTATGAAGACGATGCGTATTGAACCAAGAGGGTAGATGTATATATAGAAGGAGGAGGGATAGAGAAGCTGCAGCTTCGCTTGACGCAGGAGAGTGGACCTTGCGGAGGTGCTGCAGCGCGTCTGGATAAACGACAAACGGTAATTTATGAGGTAGCGAGATGGAAGAAGCAGCGCAAACGGCGAGGGATCCACATTGTCGTTCCCGTTATGCGTCGTCTTCGCAGACTTTCTTTCGTGATGACTGACTTGCGTCAATAGTGCGCTTTTTCTTTCGACCACCTCGCGTCACAGCGTCACCATGCTGCGCCACTTGCTTCAACGATGTCCACTTACCAGAGTCTCCACTACCAACCATTTCAACTCGAACGAAAGCTCAGCAGCGCAACGCAGAGAGCATCGGCACCACGAAGAATCCATTCTTTCATTCTCTTCCTCAGTCCACACAGGCACTCACTATGCTCAACGACACTAGGCATCTCTCTATCCAACACGCACGCTTCCCGACTCACGAAAGATCCCCAACGCTGCCGTATTTGGGTTCACTTTCGACGACCGCCTCGGAAAAAGTAGAGGATGAGCACAAAGAGCAACTGCAGCGCGGTCGCGTACCCAACCAAAATCAGCATATTCTGACCAACGTTCACGTTCTGCATGTCGTAGTGCTCGAGCACCTGCCAGGCTTCGGTCGTGTTCTCGTGCGAGAAATGCTCAAACATGAACGACTCGAACGAGTACGTGTGGAACGCCACGTAGTACCCCCAGCGCCAGTACGTTGGGACCGAGTGCGACGGCACCATGAACCCTTCGCAGAGCATGAACATGCCAAACATACCGGCTCCCAGCGCAATCCCGATGATGTAATGCGGCACGGCAGCCCCAAGCACATGCATCAACGACTCGGCGACGACCAGCGAGAGCGTCAAGTTGAGGAAAAACGAGCCAAACGAGTGCACTTCGGCGAAATACACGACAATGCTCGTGGCGACCAGCGAGATGAACGCGATCCCTGGGATCGCTGCGATCAGGTTCGCCGACGCGTAGCTGAACACATGCAGCGAATTGTTCATGATCTCGCGCTGGAAGACGGCTCGTTGCTCGATCAGCGCAGGGAGCGCGGCGACCGACATGAACACGAGGAACGCCTGCACGTAGAAGAGCAGCGGCACCATCGCGTCGCTCGTGATCTTGGCGTTCGAGCTCAAGTACATGGTGCCGACCATGAGCGAGAGCAGCAAGTACATGAGCACGCGGATCCAGAACACGCCCGGGTTGCGCCAGTTGTTCACCCAGTTGCGGTGCAGGAGCACGCAGAACTGGTTCCATGCTGACGGGGCGAGCGCGCGCATCACTCCGTCGTCGAACCCATGATACTTGGCACGATCGCGCGCGATATCGAGGCGTAATGTGTTGGCTTCGTTGCTGTCCTGCCACGCCGTGACGAAGTGCTCGATGCTGAGCTGGTCGTGGAAATCCTTGTTCACCAAGTGCACAAAGTACTCGGCCGGGTTCGAGTACATGGGACACACGTACCCGAGACCAAAGAAATGCGAGAGCGCCGTGGTCGTCGGACCAAAGTACACCATCTCCCCCATGGACAAGATCACCAGGTTCGTGAGCATCTCGTAGATCGCCGACGACGGCTGGTGGATCGTGCACACGACGTTCTTGCCCTCTTTGCAGAGCTTCACGATATGCTCCATCACTCTGCGTGCAGACGACGAGTCGAGACCCGAAGTGGGCTCATCAAGCAATAGGATCGACGGGTTCGAGAGCAACTCGACCGCGATGCTCAGGCGCTTGCGCTGGCCATTCGAGATCCCTTTGTGGAACACGTCTCCCACCGGTGTGCGTGCGCAGTTGCGGAGTCCCATGTCGTCGATCACGTCCTGCACGCGCATTTCCCGTGTGAGCTGCGGGATATGCGCCGGCAAGCTCAGCTCCGCGGCCATCTGCAGGGTCTCCAAGACCGTGAACGAGCCCAGGAACGACATTTCTTGCGAGACGTAGTTCATCACGGCGCCAAACGTTTTCTTGTCTCGCGGACGTCCATTCACCTCAACGATCCCCTCGACCTTGCCGCTCGAGTCGATGCGATCAGCGAGCAAGTCCAGCAACGTCGTTTTGCCTGCTCCCGACGGTCCGATGATCGCAGTCAACTCACCTGGACCGGATCGCCCCGAGATGTTCTTGAGGATGCGGCGCTCATCCTGGAGCTTGGAGTCCGTGCGGGATCGCCGCGTGCCGCAACACATCCCGGTCCTCTTGGGCTGCACGATGTATGAGACGTCCTGCCAGCTGAGCGAGCACCGGTTGAGCATCCCCGACTCCTTGATCTCGAGGGTGTCTTGCGAGAAGCGCGTGTCCATATCCTGGTAGTACGTCGTCGAGCTCGAGTCGTCCTCTTGCGACCCGAGAAGACTGCTCGAGAGCCTGCCGCTCGTGTCGAACGCATAGTCTGCGGCAGTCGACGTCGTCGCGCGCACGGGGAAGACGGCGTCGTTCTTGGTCGTGCGTCTGGCATGGCGACGCGGTGCGTGGCAGTGCATGCTCGCGGTTGTCGAGGCGCCGCTGATATCGATGTACTGGTCGAACGGGTTGGGTGAGATCGGCGTGCCTGCCGTGGACGACGACGTCGCAGCAGTCGACACCGCGCGCTTCAGTCGCGACGGCGCGTGTGAGCCCGACGAAATCGATGACGCGGGCATCCTTCGTGCGCGTTGTGCGTGTGCGTGTGTGTGTGAGAGAGAGTGTTATTATGTGTGGAGGCAACGGTTGATTCTGATGCTATTCGAGTCGCCTTTCCAACCAAAAGTGTCTTGTTTTTCTTCTGCGCTTGCGTTGCTCAGTGTGCACCGCAACGACTGGAACAGCGAGATCGCTTTGGCAGCGCTCGTTGATCGCGCTCCGGGTGTCGCTTTTCCAATCCCTTCCGGCAGCTCTGTGATGCAGTGCGAGATAGAGGATCACGTGGAAAGTGCTGGGATCTCGTGCTTTCTTTCTCTCTCTCCTGTCCCTCTGGTCGTTCAATGGGTTTTACTGCACTGAACAGAGAGTGAGAGTGTGAAGATGCAGTCGATGAGGTGATGGCTGAAGGAGAATCCGCACGCTCCTCAGCGCAAATGAAGCAAAAGCGAGCAGAATCGCGGTGGGAGTCCGCAAACAACAGAAAGAAAACGTCCCGTTATGCAACGCTGGGGATGCGGAAACTGGAACTTTTCACACGCAAAACAGAACAAAATGTGGAAAGAAAACGAGAAAGCGCACTCAACTGCATACTGCGCGCAGATCGAACGCATTCGCACACAGAGAGACACACGAAATAGCATTTTTTATGGCGATAACGGATAGAAAAGAGTGATGGAGGCAATTGCAATCTCGGATGAGGCATGTTGTTGTTGTTGTGGCTGTTGAATATTGTCTTGCACAAATATAGCAAGTGTCATTGATCTTTTCATGACGCTTTCGCCCGGTTTCTGTGCAGACAATCACTCTCATACGCAAAGAAAAGACACAAATGGCGATATTTTCCATATCTTTCGGTAGTTTACTGACTTGACAAAAAATGGGCATAAACGAGTCATTGGCAGATGTTGTTTATTTGATGTGTGTTTCAAATATAGCAAGTTGCCAACTTGCATTTCGATTCCATTCGAAGCATTTTTGGTGCTTCGAATGTGCGCGGATGGATGTGCGCATGGGTGCGGCGCACGCTTCGCTCTGGATGCGTGAGCCAGTTTGCTGCGCCACAATATTCGATGCCTTCCATTTTGCTCCGCCTCGATTTCTTCCTTCCCTTTGTTTTTCTTTCCCTTTTCTTTCCTTTTTTGTTGTTGCTTTGTTTCTCAACGACGCTTTGCATCTTCGCATGCGAGTCGCAGTGACAAGAGCGCGCATGACGTGATGACTCTCGTTGAAGAGTCCGATCGAGAGCGCTCGAATGCTGGTCGTGGAAGCGGAGGAGAAACAGACGAAGATGCTGTGCCAATCGCTCGTTTGGGCTGTATCGGTTGGGCTTTCGAAGTGCGCGCATCTATTTTCCTAAAGCGTGGTTCTCTATACTCACGTCTCTTTTGTGCTGTTAATCAAGGATGCAAACATGCCGTCCGGTTTCGCCAACAGGTTCGCGGGGGAGTCGAACTCCTGGACGACGCCGTGGTCGAGCACGAGGATGCGGTCGCTGTCGGCGATGGTCTCGAGTCGATGCGCGATCGTCATCGCCGTCTTGTCCTGGAAGTTCTCCTTCACGGCGACCTGGATCATGCGGTCGAGCTCCTGGTCCACGTTCGCAGTCGCTTCGTCGAGCACGATGATGCGACTTTGGCGCAAAAGCGCACGCGCAATGCACACCAGTTGGCGTTGCCCGACGGACAGGTTGTCCCCTTTCTCCGCGACCTCGTACTCTAAGCCGTGACCCCACCTGCTTACGTCGTCGAACAAGTGCACTTTGCGGAGCACAGTCCAGACGTCGTCGTCGGACTTCTCGTCGAAAGGGTCCAGGTTCAAGCGCAGCGAGCCACTGAACAGCACCGGATCCTGCGGGATGATCGTGAGCTTCTTGCGCAACTCCTGGATCTTGATCGTCGCGATGTCCACGCCGTCGATGAAGATCTTTCCCTCGGCGCATTCGACGACACGGAACAGCGCACTCATCAGCGTACTCTTGCCCGAGCCCGTGCGTCCGCAGACGCCGACTTTCTCGCCATCGCGGATCGCAAACGACACGTTCTTCAGCACCAACTCCAGACCGTCGCGGTAGCTCAACGACACATTCTCGAACGCGATGGTGCCCTGTTGCGGCCACGAAGCAGCCGGCGTCGTCACGATCTCGCGCTTCGAACCTTCTTCCTCGAGGTTCTTGTAGTACGAGAGACGCTCGAACGACGTCATAAAGTTCTCCGTCATGGTGCCCAACGTCATCAGTCGCTGGAATTGCATGGTCAGTTGGATCGCGTACGTCAATGCGATCCCAGCGCTCGCCGCACCGATCGATTCGCGCGACGCAATGCATGTAAACGACACGACACTGACGACCGAGGCGACGAGCCAATCGAGACGCAGCGCAAACCACTTGGACGACGATTGGAACATGAAGAAGAACTTGGCATTGTAGTCCAACAGTTCGCTGCAGCGCACGGAGAATGCGTCGGTCATCTGGAACGAACGAATGCTCTCGATGCCGTTGATCGTCTCGGCGACCAAGTTCAAGAACGGCGAGCGCGTGACCCCATCGAGACGCTTGAGTTCTCGCGCGGACGTCTGGAAGTACTTTTGGATGAAGTAGCACGCGCCAAACAGCGGCGCATAGAGAATGAGCGTGTAGGGCGTGGTCACGGCACACACGATGAAGATCGAGAGCGTCATCATGCCAAACATGAGGAACCCCATGGCGTAGTACGGCAGCGGGTTGTCGATCTGGTCCAGATCGCGCGAGAATCGATTGAGGATCTGACCCACAGGCGTGACGTCAAAGAACGTGGTCACAGGCGCGTGCAGCACCATGCGGAAGTAGAACGAGTGCAGCGCCTTGGAGCAGCGGATGCAGATTTCAGTGAACAGCACCGCCCGGAACACCGACAGCGCGGTCGCCGCGGCCACGATCGCCACATACAACCACAGCAGTGTTTTCTGGCTGAACGTGTCGCTCATCGAGCCGTTGGACCAGTAGGTGACCCAGTAATCCGAGCCAAGAAGCGCACCCTGACCGATCGCAAACACGACAAACACCAAGACGCCCAAGAACGTCCCGTTGTACCCCGACGTCGCGAAAAACTCGGCGTAGATGCGCCAGCCCATCTTCCCCTTCTGACGGTCTTCCTGGAGCATCATGGACTTCGTTTCCTTCTTGCCGTCTTCTTTCTTCGTGCTCTTGGTGCGTCGCTTCGAGTCCGTGCCGTTCGCGCCGCTGACGCGACTCAAGCTCAGTCGCTCCATGGTCTCGGGGGTCTCCGAGTACGCAAACGAGTCGCGCACTTCGTCGTACGTGGCGTCCGTGAGCAAGTTCGAGTCCTCCGAGCCTTCGTCGTCGTCGTTGTTGTCGCCATTCAGGAGTTCGCCGACCTTGGTCTCGGCTCCTTCGTCCGCACTGGAGTCATCCGACGCGACTTCACCACCTGCAGCCGTCACTTTGCTGTGCGATTGATCCTCGAGGAACGTGAACGTGCTCTTCACTTCTTCGTACGTGCCGTCGCCGACCACTTTTCCGTCGGCCAGCATGATGATCCGGTCGGCGTGACGCAGGAGGTGGTAGTGCGAGTTCAGCACCAGCACGCGGGTCTTGTCCTTCACGATGCCCAGCACGCACTCGAAGAACACCGAGTTGGCGACGTGCACGTCCAGCGCACTCAATGGGTCGTCCAGAATCATAATGTCCGCGTTGCGACGGTACATGACGCGCGCAAGACTCACGCGCGCCTTTTGGCCGCCACTCAAGTTGATCCCACGCTCGCCGATTTCCGTGGCGTCGCCGTTTTCCAGGATCTCCAGGTCGCGTGTCAGCTGGCACGCAGCGATCACTTCGTCGTAGTACTTTTGGTCGAATGGCGTGCCGAACAAGATATTCTCCCGCACAGTGTTGTGCTGTATCCACGCCTGCTGACTCGCGTACGCGACGCTGCCCTTCACCGCGCACGCGCCTCGGTTTTGGTGCATTTCCCCCAAGATCGCGTTCATGAGACTCGTTTTGCCACTGCCCACGGCTCCCACGACAATCGTGAGCGAACCCGCCGGGATCGCCAAGCTGATGTTGGAAAGAATGTGCTGCTGTTGCTGCGAGTCGCTGTCCGTGGAGGCGACCTGGTCTTCGGCGTCGATGAACTTGCTGTCGCTGGAGTCGGCTGTTTTCCCCCAGCTGAAGTCGCCGTCACGGATCTCGATCACCGACGAATCGTCGTGGAAGCTCACGTCCTGGTTTGGGTTGCTTTCGATCTCATCAGCCGCGAGGAACTTGGAGATACGCTGCATAGAGGCAACGGCTTCGGACGCGAACACGACGGCGTTCGAGAAAATACCAAAGGGCATTCGGCACACGTTGGCGAACGCCAGCAACGTAAACGCCGTGGGCACGTCGATCGCGTTCCCTTGGTACACGTACACGAAGAAACACATCGCGACCATGAACGTTTGCGCCATGGAGAGCACGACCATGTTGTTGGCGCGCAAGTAGTCGTACTTGCGGATCACCGCGATCTCGCGCTCGCGGATCTCTCGCACGCGCTCCGTGATCGAGTCTTCCCACGCGTACATTTTGATGACCCGGATGCCTTGCAGCACTTCGTTGGTGACCTTGACGCGCTCACCCGCGATCGCCAGGATCTTGCGACGACACAACCCGATGTTGCGCGAGTTGTTCATCGCGTAGACGAGAATGGCCGCACAGCAAACCGCCGCGACCAGGGCGACGTACCAGCCCATTTCCACGCCGATCAAGATGCACACGGAGATCACCATCAAGGGCGACACCACTGTCCACATGCCAATTGCATACGCTTCGAACAACCGCTCGCTGTCGACGCCGGCCAGCGTGATGATGTCTCCACTGTTCATGGACTGACGCGCCGTGGTGGTCAGCTTGAGGATTTTCTGGTACACGCTGTTCACCGCGATCATGCGCGCATTTAAACCCGCGCGCGTGGTCAAGTACATGCCGTAATCGAGCGTCGAGACACCAGCAAAAGTGGCCACGACCAAGAGCGCCGCCAACGAGTACCCGGAATCGATGCCGAAGAAATTCTCTTTGCCCTGCAGGAACAACAGCACCGATTTGATCAGCAGGGGCTGCATGATCGTGAACGCCGCGCTGACGAGATGCAACACAATCGCCAGTGTCATCTTGCCCTTGGTGGCGTGCCACAGCGGCATCAGGATCGGTGTGTGCTCGTCGCGCTTGCCCGCGCGGTGGCGCTTCTCTTTCTCTTGGTGGTAGTAGTGGTCAAAAGACTGCTGGAGCACGACGGACGCGTCGATCGTGGGCAGTTTCCACACGTCGTCTTCGAGCAAAGGCGACGCGTATCCTTTGCGGATCAACGGGTTCACCCACCAGAGCGTGACCCGCGAGAGCCAATTCGCCGAGTCGAGCGGGTTGGGCTTGCTGCTCGCTCTCTCGTCCGCAAACGCATTGGTCTTGGCGATCGCCGACGCGCGAGGCGTCTGCACGCGCACGTAGGCGTCGCCGGGGTTGGCGTCTTGCGACGCTTTGGTGGTCGTCGTCGTCGCCATGCAGTTGCTGCTTGTGTCCTCGACCGCGATTTCTTAAGTGAGAGTGAGAGTGCGGGGTTCGACCAAGGTGCATGGAGGGAACGCGGGAGCGTTCGTGTGTGTGTGTGTACGAGCGGGATGTGTGGACAACCAGGTCATCGTGCTGGTTCTTCTTTTTCCTCCTTCATCTGCTCGCAAACAGAGAGAGTCAAGAGGTCAATGTGGCCAGTGAAATGCAAAGAGTGCTGGTCTGTCGTTCAACGTCCCCATCTCCCGAGACACTCAACCGAGTGGGGGAAATGCAATGCCCCACCCCGACCACACCGAGTTAGCGAATGTCCCGGTTCAAAATGTGAGGTTGAAACGGTGCGGGACAGCGGTATGAACCGATTCGCAGTCGGTTCATATGGGTACAAACCCCAAATGCTCATTCACCCATCTGAGACGATCTGCTTGCTGTCTTCGCGTCGACATTTGGACACCATACTGGTGCATTTTATGTGCGCGATGTCTGCAGATGGGTAGGGTTGTCGGATCCACAACATACACTCATCCGAGCGTTTGAGCCAGTCGTCAGCATTGTATGAAAGTGTTCGCAACCTTGTATTGCTGTCGAGAGAGTGCTGTTTAAAACGCTTTGTGTGTGTGGCAAATGCAGGAGAATCAAAAGTGTTGACTTCGAGCAACAATTGAGCTACATTTTCATCTAAAAGTGAGTCTGTTAGATTATTGGGTCACGCTGTTTGTTTCGAGTCGTGCGATTGGATTAAAAGGAGTGTAAACACCATGATTGGCTAAGTGTTGATTCGAACAATAGCTGATTGATAACAATTAACTCTAACTCGAAAACATAATACAACACAGTACGTTGCAAAGTCGAGTTGGATTAAGTCAGTGCATAATTAGTCCAATATCCCGATCGGAATCGGCAGAAAAAATGTATCTTGAAGAATGCAAGAGTCATTCCTAAAGTTCGCAGCATTTTCTGTTTTTGAGTTCGGAAATTAGCGCGAACGTACTTGGTTGGGTGACTTTTATGGCAGTTTCACAGTCTATATGTGCGAAATATTCCTGATCTTTCGAGAGTTGGGCGGAAATAAGCGAGTTTATAATCTTTCATAGTTTTGTCAACCGGATATACGAATATGCGTACTTAGCCCACTTTCGGAAATTAATGAGTAATGACGCTCACGAGTCACTATTTTCCTGCCTCTACTGCCATGGACGAAATTGCTCCTGACCCTATCCAATTCATTCACCCACGTCAACACGGTCGAGAGCAAGCAAAGGTACAGCGACTTCGCCGAATAATGTATTGGGCTTGTGCTAAATATGCTTCTGCTCTCAGATGCTGCGAATGATGACGACGATGCAAGTGAGAAACAAAAGATGGTGCATGAAGCCAAACGCAAGCGGACTGCAGAGATTGTTTGATCTCTTTTTTGCATATCTTTCGTATTATTCTGGCAGCTTTCCCAAAATCCGAGTATTGGCAATGGCGGATACACCAGGTCGACATCGAAGCGAAATACGTTGCATGTGCTGCCTCGAGGCATGCTGGAAGCGGATCAAACGGGAAAGCGCTGGATGGCGACGCTCGTCGCGGCAGGACACTCAGTCCGCAAGCAGCGATTCGACACACTTTCGGATCTCTCCCACCCGACTCCAGCTCGATTCATTCGTTCGTAAACCGTGTCAACCAACGTCCGTTCCATTCGGAAGCCGTGCGCAAGAGAGCTTCGTCGCATGCTTCCTTCCGCCAAACGTCGTCATCGACAGAAAGAGCGCGTGACGCTGTCTGATGTTTGCGCTCGTGCTCTCTCTTCCTTTCGAATACGCTCTTCGTGATCGTCGCTCTTGTCTCTTTCCGTCTCTTTTCAGTGCGCTGGATCCGCGTCGTTTTCGTAATAGATGGTACGGTAGACATACTGTAAAGAGCGAGCGAGGAAATGCGCGAACGCACGCACGCAAGCGGTTGAAGTGTGCTGAGAATGCAATGCAGAGCGACCTCCGTAGAGAGCGACGATCGCATGCATCCGACCCGACACCATTTGCACATCATTCCGAGGCAAAAGCGTGCAATGGAGGAAAACGAGGACATCACATTCGAGACTGTATGGGTTGCACTCGGTAGCGCTATTGAGCGCCATCGCTGACCAGAACTGAGAGAGATGAACTGAAGAAGCGTTGAAAGATGTCCCTTCTGCCTGCATACAGTATACAATGCAGCGTACCGTAGTGCATTCGCGTTATTAAAATGGACGAGCTGCATCTGTAGGTACACATAAAATAGCTACTCTCTCACACTTTCTTCTTCTTCATGCGGCAGCTGCAGCATGCTGAGATACGTTCACCAGCAGCCACTATCACCCGCAAATCCACACACACAAATGATCGATTCTGCTTTCGAGTCCAATGCTGTCCAGCGAGCATAATCACGCCGACCACATTGATTCGAAGAGAAGAGTCAGCGGGTTGCCAGTTGAGGGGATGACGCCACCTCGTTCGTCCGACCTTGAGTGTCCATTGCAGCTCTTCCTGAATGGATGATTGCGGCGGTTGCGGGATCAGGGTGTTAACTCTTCGTTTCCGCATCCTCAGCACCATCCCAAAGCGCCTCTCTTCGGAACTCAACTCCAGATGCTGCAACCAACAAACAACACTATATCGAGACATGCTTGAAATGGATATTCCCGAGTCTTGAGCGGATGGTGCGACGAAGCGTCCAAGTTGATATAAACTCGAAGAGCGGCGGCGGTATGCTCCCACTCGCACTCTCCTCTTTCTCGTATTTTCGATAATCTATATCGCTTTCTCTCCTGAGCTCCTCGCAGCACTTGATGAGCTGGATGGGTATGCGAGAAGCGCCAGTGGAGCTCGCGCACATCCCGCGCCTGCCGCGTGACCGTGAGACCGCTTCCTCGTCTTCAACCAACGCAAGCGCAGGCTCTTCTTCGCTTTCTGCTTCTCAACCCACTGCGACGACCACGACCACCACTGCTTCTGCTGCTGCGGACGACGCCAACACGAACGCGAACGCCACAGGCGCCGACCAGGAGCTCTCGATGACAGCGCAACTCGAACTGCACTGGACGCGACGCAAGGCGCAGTTTTTCTCGCATTTCAAGTCTCTGAGTGACGAGGAGAAAGGTCTCGACGCTCTGGAGAAAATTGAGACTCTGCTACCAAACCACGCGCATGCCGACTCGAAATGTCATGTGTGCAACGCTGCATTACGGCTGCTGCGCCTACGAGTGAGTGGGATGTGTGGAGCGCAGTGTGTATGCTTACTAGGCGGAGGAGCGAAACTAACATCGTGTGTGTGTTGTAGCACCACTGCCGCAATTGTGGTCTGGCCGTGTGTGGCGTGCACAGCAAGAACCAGGTGCCGCTGCCACATCTCGGCATCATGAAGGAGGTGCGGGTGTGCGATATCTGCACACGCGTGCTCGTGCAGCGTCGCGCGGGGTACCGCAGTCCAAAGAAGCGTCGCAGCTCCCAGTTTGCGCGTCTCGAGTCTGCGGACGAAGACGAAGACCTCTTGTCGCCACTCATGTCGGACAAACTGTTGTTGCCTGGCACGCCACTTGCCGACGGTTCTTCGTCGTCGTCTTCTTCCTCGATACTGTCGATGGACTCGCAGTTGTTTGGTCCCATGGACGGCATCATCTACAGCTGCACGCTCGAGGAGCAGGACAATACTGTGGATGATATTCTCTACTTGGGGACGTTTACGATGGGCGGACGCTCGTTTGTGAGTCGACGCATGAGTGCGAACGTTGCGATCTGGAAAGACCGCACGTTCATGCTGACGTTTGCCGAGATGCTGTGCTTCAAGGCGAGCGAAGATGGCGCCGCGCTTGGCGAAGTGCGTTCGTCGGTGCACCTCACCGAGATCCTGCACATTGAAGTGAGCGACGAGTACCCGCGGATCTTGACGGCGATTCGCTCCGATGGCCGCATTTTCCGGATCCGCGCGAAGACGGCCGAGCAGTGCCAAGAGATCGCGGTCGCGCTCAAGAAGGCGATCCAGCAGTTCCAGGACGCGATGTACAAGCTTCAGCGCGGTCCGCAACCCGAGGATAACTGCATCAGCTGCGTGACGATCCAGCACGAGTCGTCGCTCCCGGAGCAAGTGGTCGTCGCAGCGCCCGCGATCGGCGAAGTGTTCCATGTGGACATGTACCCATCCAGCATTCTTCGCCTGTACGTGAACGGTCCGAATGCAAATGGCGTGGCTTTGTATTCCTGCGAGATGTTGACGAGTCGAGATGCGCGCACTCTCGTTGTCGAAGCCGATCCGTTGCCGTCGGCGCCAAATGAGCACCAGCGACTGCATGTCTCGTTGCAGTCTACGGATGTTCCCCCGAATGCGTCGACGACCGAGAATCGTCGCAAGTTCTGGAGCTTCATCGCGTTCCTCGTCGCGCTGGCGTCGGCGATGAAAGTCGTGCGGATCACCTCGGTGGAGCTCCTTGCGTGGCTGTTTGCGCTGATCCTGGTGCTCACGCGGTTCCACAACCCGATCAGTTTGCTGATCACGACGAAGCGGTTGCATTTCTACAAGAAATTCAGCGTGAGCTGCGCACAGATCGTCATGGGCAAGAGCGACGAAGAGCACATCGATGCGCTGGTCCCCGACGACGAGTTGGACAATCGGTTCCTCGAAGGCTGCAACGGGGAAGTCGACGAAGCGAAACGGCGCTACGTGAAGACGATGGCGTGGCGGAAGGAGAACGACATCGACAACATTTTCCTGCGACCGGCTCCGCATTTCGCCGCGATGAAGGAGAGTTTGCTGCATTTCACGCACAAGAAGGATAAACTTGGCCATCCGCTGAGTTTCGAGCATTTGGGGTCGATGAAGAAGTCGATGGAGTATTTCCTGGCGCATGGCGTCACGGTCGAGGACGCGGTGATGCACCATATCCTGATGCAGGAGTTCCTGTGGAAAGTGATTGATCCGCGTCCCTTCCCCGAGGGCGTCATGCTCAAGATCTACGACATCAAGGGCATCTCCATGAGCGACGTGAGTGGCGACGTGTTCAACTACACGAAGCAGCTCGGGGAGATCGTGGCCGAGTACAACCCGGAGCGCATTTACCAGGTGTTCATCTTGAACCCGCCGACGTGGTTCAATCTGATTTGGAAACTCGTGTCGCCGCTGATCAATCCGAAAACGCGCGAGCGGGTGCACGTGCTGCGTGGACAGAAAGACATCCAGAAGGCGCTCCTGGAGTTCATTGACCCGGAGAACTTGCCAGTCGAGTATGGCGGCAAATGCAAGTGCGAAGGGGGGTGCTCGACGCATTCCCCCGAGGAACTCGATCTGCGCGAATACATCGACTTTGTCAACAGCTACCAGGGGGAACCCGGTGACGCGGTCATCAAAGAGAAATTCGAGAAGTTTTGCGCGAAATACCACCAGCAACTGCCGCCCGATGACAGCGTCGCGGACGTGGGTTCTTCTGGTCCAACCGAGATGTAAGCAGACAAAAAGTGTGTGTGTCGATCGATCGAGCATATCTGTCCAAGCCAAACAAAAACACTATCATTATTTCCCCCTCCTCAACTCCTCTCTCTTTTCTTTGGATCTGGGATCCTCCCTCCCTCCCTCCCTACTTGCTTCTTGTTTCTTTTCTCTCTCCATGGTTCCGCGGACTATTTGTGCTCCTCAAGTTGGCAAAGATCCATGAGATGGCGAAGCGTTGGTCGACTGCAATCACATTAGATGAGATTCATCTGGATAAATGCATAATGGACTCGTAAACGTGAATGACGATGCACGTACCCGTGAGGACAGTTCCATGGCTGCTCCAACCCAGAGAGGTTTCGCACAATCTGGTTAGCAACAGCGGAGACCAAACGTTAGTTGATTGGACGACAAGAGAAGAGTCCTGCTTTCATTCTGTGAACCTTTTGCATTTCTTCTTTGTGGAGCGCTGTGCCGATCATAATGGAGCGTCTGCAGGCACGCGACGCAAACATCGCCATGACTTTGGGCAACCGGATACTGGACGCATTCGTCGGCGCATCCATCAGGAGCGACGCAAGTTCTCGAATATCTGCAAAGGAAGGAGCAGCACACTTTAGACACTCGTTGGGGAAGACGATGCATATCGCAAACAAACAGCAGCCACTACCTTCTACCCCGAATTGGGTTTGCTTCGTGAACGGAAGCGACACAAGCTTGAGCTTCCTCGTCGCAGGAGCGTCTCGGTTGATGAGAAACGTGAATCCGTTTTTCGCAAACACGTCGATGTGATCCATGATGACCATTTCTTCGCCAGCAGTCAGCTCCAGCGGCAAAGGTCGGACGAGTGGTTGCTGGTGAAGCACAGTCGTCTGCTGCAGCGTCTCGTAATTGAACTTCTCGTCGCTGGCATGCTGGTCGATGATAAACATGTCATCGTCCAATTTCCCGATAATAAACCCGAGGTTGAACTGTCCCAACACCTGCATGCGCTTGAAATCATCCTTCTTGAGCACGCGCTGCAGTGCTTCCGCAGCAACGTCATTGTCCTCTTCCAGACTGCCTTCGGTTGCAATGGAGCAAGCCTTCGGGACTTTGAGGTGGCTTTTCTTGCGGTTCCGTTCGTCTTCGACCTCTTCAGCGAAATACTGCTTCCGTTGCTTCATCAACTCGCTGAACGACCACTCCGTTGACTCTGCACCATTCCTGTAAGCCTCGCTACGGAGTTCCGCACCGTCGTCACGGTACAGTCTTTGCTTTTTCGCTCGAGGTTGCTCGTGGACGACGTGGGAAGGAGATTGAGATAGTGGGTTTAAACTGGACGCATCTCTCGAAGAGGATGGCTCTGCACGAGACATGCTTGGAGGGTGGTCGGGAAGCGAGGAACAGCAATCGGAGTGCGCGCTACTGCTCGTTCTCCTTGTCTGTGAGCGCGGAGAGAGCACCACACCACTTGCTGGACTTGCACGTTTCGATGGTTTCTTTGGAGAAAGCACTTCAACAATCACAGCGTTGGCTTTTGGAGGCGTCGCGGCACGATGGATGTCAAAACTAGCGTGGTCACGAATGATCGAGTGCTCTTTCCGCGCAGCAGCTTCGCTTTCTTTGTGACCATCGACGGAAGCTGCAGACACAGTGGCTCGCAGTTCAGTGGGTGACTGAGGAGATGACGAGGGAGGTTTCGCAACGTCTTCAGGTTTTGGCGTCCGAGCAAAGCTTGACAATAGAGGCTGCACCATGAACGTCCCTCTGCTGGGTTCGTACAGCTTGTTGAGCTGAATCTTGAACGCTTCGATGATCTCTGCTTCCTGTCGTGGTGTTTTGCACAGCGACCGTGCATGTTGCATACGCAAGTCAGTGGACACGTGTTCATATCACACAGAACCATGCTTTACTCACGTGCTTGATGAACGTTTCACGCTTGTCCGGTGTCACATTAACATCGTAGTCACCAAGGGGGAACAAAAAGTTCAAGACACACGCCGGCTTTTGCTTCATTTCGTACTGCCGCCACACCTCATTCAGCGCTTTTGCAATCTACAACGTGACATCGGTGAATGCCGACTCCGACGAAGGATAGGTTGGAAAACTCCTCGTACCTTTGGGAGGTCAAATGGACGTCCATTGATGAAGAAGAACTGCCGATCGTTGTCGCTGCGACCCACACCCGCGCCGACTTTCGAGACATATCCGACGACTTCGCGCTTTTTCTCCATCTGGGACGCACTCATCTCGACATCCTCGTCATCGTCATCACCCCCTTCTTCAATCTCCTCACTGCCAGAACGCGCGCGACTCGACGTGGGTTTTGGTCGCAGTTGCGCACGCTTGCACGCCTCATTCAAGTCGATCTGCACGGAGACCAGCGTCCGCGCGAACTTTGTCCCAAACACACTCGCGATGTTATCCCCCATGCTGTGATGCGCCTGTGTAGATATCACGA
Organism: Globisporangium heterothallicum; assembly: GCA_023334155.1. Lineage (NCBI taxonomy): Eukaryota > Oomycota > Peronosporomycetes > Pythiales > Pythiaceae > Globisporangium > Globisporangium heterothallicum. The sequence goes on along the minus strand of JAASGH010000024.1, from coordinate 21,677 downwards.
CTTGTCGCGTGCCATGTTTCCCCGTTGTGTTCGCCACACTGATCTTCACATTCGTCGAGCTCACAGCGTACGCTTGCAGGACTTTCAGCAACTTTGCGTAGTGCTTCTTAATGTTCCGGTGGAAATCCTTGTGACGCACCGCTAACGGCTGCACACACACGACAAAGCGTCACGCAATTGAGAAAAGACCGACAATGATCAACTAGCATGGACGTGGAGAGCCACTGTGCACCTTGAATAGGTCTTCAATAATGACGGTGGTCCCCACAGGTCTCGCTTTTTGCGACTACACGAAGCATCATGCAGCGATTAGCGAATGCATGAGACGCACAAACCATAACAAAAAGCAAACGACGAAGCTGCAGTAGACGTAACGCAGACTTGCGAGGCGAGTCGCGACAGACCCACCTGCTGCACCAGTTTGCCTGAGCTGTCGAATGCGAGAAAAGCTCCAATCTCTTCCTCTTTCGTGCGCGTACACACGGAGAAACTCGACACAAGTTGGCAAATAGAGCTCAGTGCTTCCCCACTGCACGGAAACGCATCAGCATCGCAACCGGCACAGCGCCATTAAGTACCCAACCAGATAGACCAATGACAGTGCGGAATGCCAGAATCAACAAAATGCTCTTTCCCTACCGAAACCCAAACGACGCCACCGTCTCGATGTCTTCAAAGCGGCTGATCTTCGACGTGTAGTGCTTCAACGCAATCGTCTCGTAGTCCAGCGGAGCGATGCCCGTGCCATTGTCGCTCACTTCGATCGAGTCTTTCCCAAACTCTTTGAGTTTCACTTCAATGAGCGTCGCACCAGCGTCGAGCGCGTTTTCCACCATTTCTTTCACGGCCGTCGCGAGGTCCACGACCGACTGTCCGCTGCAGATGCGCTGCACATCTCGCTTGTCGAGCACGTGCAGCGTCCGCGTGCCGGCGATTCGTGATGGCGCAGTCGCATTCGTGGCATCCGCTCGCACAGCCATTTGCAACACTGTTTTGTTTCCACAAGGTCGCTTTTTGCACATTGGCGCCATTTTTTTCAGATGCCGTTTAGAAACGAGGCAAGACAGGATGATATCGAAATAGCAACTATGGAGTGATAGCAACCGCACTTTGCATAGTTTGTATGCCAACGGAATCGATCCGAATCGAGTGTGTGGAAAATGGAACAGCTATTGACAGTGTTTGCCTCTGGATTCGGAACATTTGAGCAGCATCGTGCTGTCTGCAGCTACCACCGACTCGAGTCGCTTCTCTCGTTCCTTCATGCTCTCTCTCTACGTCTAAATGGAGATGTCTAGTGGCTCCAGTGAGAGCAAGTTCTTGTCTTCTTCTTCGAATTGCCACCGCTTTTGCGCTTTCAAGAGCGAACGCATGTCGTTCTGGTTCGACTCATCGACGAGCAGTCCTCTGTGGATTGGCTTGTACTGACCCGCAGCGTCAACGTTCAGCACAGTGAAGTAGCTATAGACGCACCACACACAGTCGTAAGCATGCGTGTCAGATAGCACACGCTGCAACGCGCCAGAGAAGCACAACAACGTACCCAGTATGCGACTTGCGCGTCCCCGATTGGTCGGCGGGGTCCACAAACACTTCAACTTCAACCTCCAAGCGGAATCGACTGGAACAGCACGGACAAAGCCACAAAGAGGTGAGCACGTGGTGTTAAACGCAGCTCCATCCGCTGATGTGCACATTGAGAGCGTGCATCGTACCGAACGTTCGAGACGCGCGCTTTCAGTGTCACGACATCTGAGGACGAGATCGGAAGCTTGAACAGCACACGGTTCATCGCGATCGTAACCATCCGCTCGCTCTTGGTGAAGTTCTTCGCGCAATACAACGCCGCTTTGTCCTAACAGAGCCAAGTCAGTCACGAAACACATATCCAAGCGCAAACACAAAACACGCACCATCCACGAAAGCAGGTCGCCGCCGAAGAGAGTCTCGTTGATGTTCAAGTTGCGCGGCAAGAACCAGTTGCGCACTTCGATCTCCGTCTCACTCACTGGCACGTACATCTCTTTATCCTGCGGCATCTGGATGGCATCTCTCATGATGAACGCCATCTTGTCGACATCGTCCTGCTCTTTTCTCCATCGGTACGCGAGTTCCTTGCGCTGCTTGGCTGTTTCACGCATTTTCAAGCAATGCTCGGCGTGGTCGTCGTCGAAGAGCGGCGGAAGACCTTTTCGAGGACGCCCAAAGCGGTTGATCGCGACCATCGTGATGATCGCACTGTGGGTGTGCTGGAATTTGCCAGTTGGAACGTCGTGGCGAAAGCCGCAGCACTGCAGTTACGACAGGAACACGATCTTAGCAGCAGAGAGGGACGCTGACTCGACGAATGGAAGGAAACGCACCTGGATCGCCATGGACGAGTTGTTCATACTGATCACTTGTCCTTCCAGGCGCACCAGATCGCCATGGAAAACGGGTTTCACCAGATCCACGCGATCAAACGAGATCGTCGCGACCGGTCCTCGCGATGTACTACATGCAAGCATACAGTCCATCGTGTCAGCGACCATCCATTCATTGTCTCCGCACGCAAAGCTTACCGAAGCGAGATCGAACCAGCGAGCACGTCCATGAGTTCCAAGATTGGTCCTGTCGGCACCATCGTGCCTTTCAAACTCTCGTCACCCTGTTTCGTGTTGTTGTTGTTGGAGCAGCAACGAGGAGTGGATTAGTTCGACACACCATCGAGCGTGAACCAGCCACCACGCAATCACAAACTCGTTTCTCATGTGTACGCACAATGATCTCGGCGAACGCCAGCCGGGTGTCCTTGGCGCGCACCTGCGCAGGGATGAGGCGCTTTTGCCACAGATCCTTCGCAGTACCGACGAGCGCTTTCATCAACATCTTTGGCTCGGCTGACGTGGGGTTTCTCGTTCTCGTTCTCGTCGTTCTCTTGGATGGCGAAATTGCAGAGTGTGGAGGTAAGCGCTTCAACACATTCGCACTAAGTCAACCGACGCGCTGATTGGGTGGCAACGCAGCCAATCACATATGGACACCATCCGTCCCTTTTTTGCGATTATCCAGTATCTGTGTGTCGACTTACTGGAGCTCCACTCTTTTTGCATGACGGATCTCAGATGTTGATTTTACAATTGCAGAAATGACGCAGCATGCACAGAGTGGGATGCTGTCCCTTTTGCATACGTCCCATTTGACAGCGAGTGGCCGACAGCATGAACGGACACGATCGATGGCTTTTCTCTCTCTCTCTCTCTATCTCTGTATTCGTTCGTACATGTACGACGAGGTTATGCATGAAAATCTATGGGTCCGTCTAATCAACCGCTTCGTCTAATCAAAATGCAAAGCGTGTCTAAAATCTAATAGGGTTTGGCGCTGCGAGCGGTGCTTTTCCCCAGAGCGACCTCGCCTTCCTTCTCTAGAGCACCTTCGACGCCGGTTGTCGGTTCTTGTACGCGCGCGCGGTCAATGTGGAGATCTCGAGCGGTTCTAGAGTGAGCACTTTCTTCTCTTCGCTGTCGAAAAGCCAACGGTGCTGAGCCTTGAGCAAGGTGCGCATGCTTTCTTGGTCGTTCTCGTCGATCGCGAGCCGCTTTGCGATTGGCTTCTTGCGGTACGACCGATCGAGATTCACGACCGTGAAATACCTGCAGCAGCACAGGAAGAAGTGAGGACGCACGCTCGCGGTCGAAACGAGCAGATCAGAACACGCACCCTGTGTGCGACTTGCGGCGCTGCTTCGAGCCGATGCGCTCGACGAACACTTCGACTTCAACTTCCAAATGGTGGCGACTATTGCAAAACCATCAGCACTGCAAATTGAATACGACACATTGACACAAACGAAAAGAAACGCACCGGACGCTGGACACGCGAGCATGCATGGTCACAATGTCATCCATCGTGATCGGGAGCTTGAAAAAGATGCGGTTCATCGACACGGTGACCATGTGGTTGTTCTTCGTGAAGTTGCGCGCGCAGTACAGCGCGGCTTTATCCTAGTCGCCAGAAGAACGTGAGTGTGCCTTTCTCGTCGCATGCATGCACGGTGTGCTCCATCTCTCTCCTTACCATCCACGTGAGCACTTCGCCTCCGAAAATCGTGTTGTTGCGGTTCAGGTGCTTGGGCAGAAACGAGTTTTGCACCTCAATGAGCGTGTCTGGGATGGACACCGTGTGCGCGCTCTCGCTGTGCTCAAAGACATGGATCATGTCGCTCGTAATGCGCGGCAACTGGTCCACCATGTCCTGCACATTTTGCCATCTCGCAGCGAGATCTTTGCGCTGCGCCGCCGTCGCCTCCAGTTTCTCGACGTACCCTTCGTTGTCCGCGTCGATCAAGCGAGGCAGACCGGGACTCGGACGCATGTTTTCATCCAGCGCCACGCACGACATGATCGCGCTCAACGTGTGGATGAACTCGCCCGTCTCGATATCGTGGCGGTACCCCGTGATCATCGTCGACAGCGACGAGCGTCCCGTGTAGATCATCTCCCCCTCCAGGCGCACAAGATCGCCGTGCGCGACCTGGCCGAGAATGTCGACGCGATCCACCGTGATCGTCGCGATCCCCTTGCAAGCCACACTAGATACCCACAGACCAGCAACAGCACGCAGTGTCAGTAGAAAGGATCTCCCACCCACGAACGGTCCTACTGCAGCGCGCTTACTTTTCCGCGACGGCGGCGCCGAAGATGTCGATCCGTTCGAGGATCGGTCCCGCGCTGATCAGCTTGCCACTCAGACTTTCTTCTCCCTGTCGATGTTGTGCATTGCATTTTGAGAGTGAGCTCCTCGGATGCAGACCGAGAGAGGCATATCGTGCACCACGCTGAAGGACTTACAATGATATCGGCATACGCCAATCGCGTGTCGCGGACGTTCACAAACCTCTCCTCGCCGATCGTCTGCGTTGGCACGGAGCTTTGCATGCGCAGCTGGCGCACAGCGGTGGCACCGATTCCGCGCGACGAGCGCGCTGCGATGCGCTGCAATCCTTTCGAGAGGAGCATGGCGCCTCAGTGCAATCGCAGGAGCGCTGCTGTAGTGCTGCGATTGAAGCGATTGCGGAAATGGAGCGAGGCGTAAGCGGCGGTGGTCCAACACGCTCCCCCTTCAGCTCCTCCCAGTTCCGCATCACATATTGCGCGGCAGTGGATGTTTTTTATTCCCAATTGGTCTGCATTCCCCCGTTTCGCATACAAAAGAGTCCCACTCGACATCTGATAAAGTATACGCGTGCCATCCATTGCTGCAGGCACATATTGCATGCGATCGTATGAAAGTCTGCATCTTCAGACGCATGGAAAGTGTGTATGGTATGCGATTACAGAGGTGTCTGCATCTTCAGTTGCCGTTTGGCGTTTTCGGCCAATGGCAAGCGCGATAGGAACGCACCGAACTGTGAAAGTGCTGACGTCGTGAAGATGCAGAGCTCTAATCGCAGATGATGCAACGAGTGAGCAAAACGAGACTCTCTCTCTCTCTGATACGGTCAGTGCGAACGACTGTCGCGGCGACTAAAAGCGTATGCGATTCTGCAAGTTGCATCTGTCCGATCGCTGGGATTCAGAGGATGGTGGTTGCTCCTCGCATAGAGCAAACGGCGACGCTACCATGCATGCAGACGCTCTTCAGACAGGAAGAGTCGTCCATTCCGCTTGCCAGAGCGCGTTGAAGCGCATTCTTCCAAGTGTGCAGAGCCAAAACCATCCGCCAATACACACGGAAGCAATGTGATCTCTCTCTCCATTTGTGTGCTTGGGATGGTGTCTCATTCTTTTCCAGCGCGCTCGCTCCAACCTCCAGATCTCCTTGTTATCTTGACGGAAACGCAGGATACTTCCTGTCGCTTTGCGTGGATTCCGGTGCCTCTTGCTCGACTGCAGGTGAAGCATTGACGACGGAGACGAAGAAGCAAGCATGCGGTTCTCGGAGAACTTCAACCAGCACTTGCCATTCTGCATCGGATCATTGTTTCATGTGTTTCATTCGCGCACTCTTTCCTCCTTTTGCTTTTGGTATCGTTGATATGTTTAAAACTGCTGCTCTGAGCTTCAACATGGGATGCCATGCTATCGAGTCTGTTTCAAACACTCCCACCATCTGAACACAAGTCGCGCCAGAATAAAACAGCTGGGAACATTCGAGTTCCCTTCCCCCTTTCGCCCTCTGCCCATTCTCCTCGATGCTGATTGGCTCGTCGGAGCGACAAACGGGGGCTTTGTATGTGCGCGCTTTACTTTACTGAGAGCGCAGCATTCGCTTCAGTCGAATCACACAATTGCAAGGAAGAACCATCAGCTGCATTTGCGCGGATTGAACTTTCGGACCGACCAACAGCTCACACCAGAAAACGAGAACACGCCCACGCGCAGCTTCAGAAAAGAGTTGCCGTCGATCAGAACCTACCTGTCGCCCCACTCTGCTCGCGCACCCATAGCTGGACGACGTGCGAAGAGCTCCTCAGTATGGGTAAGTCGATCTCTCTCTTTGTGCTCGAATCCACAGTCGTTCGTTGCGGTGGTGGACGAAGGATTGGGGTGCGAAAGCGACTACTAACGTGTATGCGATGTTCTGTGCCGTCGCTGAATACAATGTGCGGGGATGTTTGTGCTCCCTCGATAGCCGAAATCAACATGTACGCAACGCGAGTCTCTTGTGTGTGGCGGGAGACACGGAGCTGATTTATCTTTGCTTTGGGTACAATATATAGTAAACGCGACCACGACCTCTTGGACGACGACGTCGATGACTTACTCGGATCGTTCCATAGAAAGCCAAGTCAAGCGCAGCGTGCCAAAGTGACGGAGGATGGCAGCGACGACAAGAATGACAAAGGCGCAGGGAAGCGATGGACTCCCGAGCAGGACGAAGCGTTGCGAACCGCCGTGGACGAATTTGGACAGCGGAACTGGAAGGTATGCGGGCAGATCTCTTTTGTTAGAAAAAAAGGGGACCGAAGCATGCGTACTCACATGCTTGTGTTGTTGTTGTCATTTGTACGATCAGTCGATTGCGTCGCGTGTCCCTGGACGAAACCATGCGCAGTGTCTGCAACGATGGAACAAAGTGCTCAAGCCAGGACTCGTGAAAGGTCATTGGTCGTACGAAGAAGACAGCATTCTAGAGCGAATGGTGTTGCAGGGCTGCCACTCTTGGGGGGAAGTGGCTGCGCACATTCCTGGACGAACGTGCGTGGCTTTCGAATGCGCGTGCTCTGTGTCCTGGTGTCGATGATACACTGACGGATCACTTTTCTCTCGTATTACGCAGAGCGAAGCAGTGTCGCGAGCGCTGGAGAAACCACTTGGATCCAAGTATCAACAAAGCGTACGCGGTCTCATGTTATGTTGTTATCTTTTTGCCCAGCGCACTCATTCTTTGCTTCGTTATGTGTGCACGATCATAGTCCCTTTACTCCAGAAGAGGATTGTACGATCCAACAGGCGTACGAGAATTATGGCAACCGATGGACACAAATTGCAGAGCTGCTACCTGGTCGCACAGAAGACGCCGTGAAGCTTCGATGGAAGTCGCTGAACCCGAACATCAAGACCAACGATAGACCGGGTCGCCCGAAGCTCGTGCCGGGAATGAACACAAACAAGCCGCGCTCCACAGCTCCGCCAAATCCAGACGAAATCGCAGCAGCCATCATGGCACCGATTCCGGATCTTCATGGAAACCCAAGACTCCCCCCCTACCAGGACGCGTATGCGTCTTCGTCCTACGACTACAACAATGCGAATGCCTCGATGTACGCGACTCCAAGCATGGCTGCTATGGCTCCATTGCAACCCCACCCACAACAGCAACCTCATCAGCAGTATGTTCAAGCTCATGCGCCTCCTCCTCCAGCTCAGCACCAAACGCACCTTCGAAGCGATTTGCCCGAACCGATTGTCGAGCCGCAGGAATCGAAAGAAGAAGTGGACTCGAAGGACGCTGCGATCCTCAAGGAACTTCTTCGCAGCTTCTCCAACAGCTTGATGAGCTTCGAAAGCTCTCGGGGACTCACGTCGATCTCCGATATGTCTCCAGAGGATCTGTTGGCGAGTGGCGAGCTTGATGAAATGCTTCGCCAGGTTTCGCTCGCGAATCGTCCGCCGGGGACTGCCTCGTCCAAGTCGTCGTTCAAGCTTTCGGGGAGAACGTCCTCTTCGAGATCGTCGTTCAACCTTTCCAGCGGCTCGATGTCGAAAATGGATTCCTTTTCCCGAGCAGTGAATACCATGGGACAAGAGGAGAAGAAGAACATGTTCCAGGGACTGATTGATCAGCTGCGCGCTTCCGGTGGCGACATCAACGAGAACAATGTGCTGAATTTGCCGATGGACTCGGGTTTGTTCACGAGTTTCTCCAGCAACAGCGCCAAGAACTTGCTGCACTCTTTGGACTACGAGGACGACGAATCCGACAACGACATTGCCAGGAGTACGAGTATCGGACTTTCGCCCGCAGTAGCAGACGCAACGAGTGACATCGACGACCTCTTCGATCCCAGTGTCATGCGTCCGATTCGGAAAGGAGTTCAGTACTAGCCACCCTCTAGTGACCCTAGTGAACGAGCGAGCGTGCCAAGCAAGTGGGAGTCTTTTTTTATTCGCTATATAATTGTAAGTAGGCATAAAAGCAAACATGCAACAACAACAACAACAAAGAGTTCTTTCGTCAGAGACCGTGTATTGTTTCCGCTTTACGAACCCATTGGGTGGCAATCGTCCGACGATGATGATGTGTGTTTGTGTGTTTGTGTGTTTGTGGTTGACGTGGTGGTTGACTTTGTGGTTGGGAGTGACCGCAAGTGTAGCCATCCCCAACAGATGTCTACCTTGTCGCAGCATCATTGGCTGAAACTCAGCTGCAAACTACTTGGTGGTTCGTTGATTGGCGGGAAAGAGAGGATGGGAGAGAAGGATTGACCCAGATCGCTGCCTCCTCATTGGCCGAAAATACCCTCATCGAGGATGCTCTCTCTCTCTCGTTTTCTCTTGGGTTCTGTATGTGGGTGCATTGTGGGTACCGTCAGACTGACTTGACTGTTCAAACAATCCTTCGCTTTGCGCACGTCAATGGAACCGATCTGTTTGCGGAGGGAATCGAGTATCGTCGGGTCAGTTGTGGCAGTGAACAGCATCATTCGCTGTTTCTTCGTGCGCATTCATTCACGACAGCTATTCGATTCGATGGGGATGTGCTAAGAGAGGGTCGACTCGGAGCGTACTTAAGGGGGGATTGTCTTCTCCTTGACCCGTGTTTTTCGCTTTGACCCGCTAATTTGTTCCCAGACGCGAGAAGCACAAGAAGCGCTCAACTCACTCATTTGCTGCGTGCGTACTCGACGGACGCACAAATACAAACCACACAGCAGCAGCAGCAGCAGAGAGCGACCATGGGTACGTGCATCTAGCTAGGCGGCTCCCAATATACAGCACCTCGATGCGTGCTCCTCTCATGCGTGTGTTTCCTTCGACTTGACTAACTGGTGTGTGCTTTGCTGGTGTCGCTGTGCTGAAACGCAGTCGTGGACATGTCAATGTAAGTCAGTCTGACGGTGCATGCATGTGCGTGTATGAAAGACTATGCTGTCGGGAATCGAGTCGCTCATAGTGTGTGTGTGTGTGGTAATGTTTCAGTAAACGGGGACGCGATACTGCGGACGGTGGGTTCGACTTTTCGACCAATAATGAGGTGCCGTCGTATGAAAAACCGCGCGATGCGCAGCGGGTGCGTGCGGAAACGGAGAAGGCTGGCGCGTTCAGCAAGCGATGGACGCCTGAACAGGACGAGGCGCTGCGCCAGGCGGTCAACGAGCTTGGGCAGCGCAACTGGATGGCTGTTGCCGAGCGTGTCCCTGGTCGTGACAATGCGCAGTGCTTGCAGCGGTGGAACAAAGTGCTGAAGCCAGGTCTCGTGAAAGGACCGTGGTCTGTCGACGAAGACAACCTCTTGATGGAGACGATGATGAAAGGCTACGATTCATGGCGCCAAGTCGCGGCGCATATCCCTGGTCGGACGTACGTATCTCTTTTGTGACATTTAATTTGTTTGGCTATGTACGAGTATGAATGTTCATGCTTTGTGCCTTCTTGCGTGTCCACCTCGCAGTGCCAAGCAGTGCCGTGAGCGATGGAGAAACCGATTGGACCCGAACATCAACAAAGCGTACGAATTGTTTATCGCAAACTCTTGTGTGTGTGCTTTTCGAAAAGCAAGCGTAGTGTTAACGAATCCTCATTTGCTGGCATCGCCATAGTCCATTCACGGACGAAGAAGACAACATCATCCAGCAGGCGTACGAGAAGCTCGGAAACCGCTGGACCCAGATTGCCGAACTGCTGCCGGTATGCTTCTTTGTTTAAGGCGGAGATTCAGCGCGATGGTTGTATTCTAACTGCGGTTGCTGACCTATCCGTTGCACGACAACTAGGGTCGCACGGAGGACTCGGTGAAGCTTCGTTGGAAGACGTTGAATCCGAACCAGCGCACGTACACGAAACTCGGACGTCCAAGATTGTTGCCGACGGACCAAATCGAGAACCCTGAGTTGGGATTGAACGTGAACTACCTCAGCGACGAGTCCAAGAGCGCGGCGTCGACGCCAGCGACGGTGCCGACGCCTCCTAGCTCCACGGAATCGAACCAACGCGTCGAGGTGAAAACCGAGTTGACTGGACCGGATGGTCTTCCGGAGCCAATTATCGACCCGCTCGGCGAAGAATCCGAAGAGGAAATGAGCTCGGAAGACCTGCATATCTTCAATGCGTTCCTGCGCGGCCAATCGAGTGGCTCGATGAAACTGGATGGGAGTTTCCGAAACCTCTTGTCCCTCAGCGACATCAACTACGATAGCGCCCGAAACAGCGCGACGTTCGGTGGCTCGTCTGGAAGTCTGCAGCGCGGATCCAGTGTGTCGTGGGCTCAACTCGAGGGCTCCGGCGGTGAGGCGAAGCCACACCCTCACGCTCTCCGCAAGAAGCTGGTGAGCATGATGAGTCTTGGCAGCGCCCGCAGTCTGAGTCTTCGCTCGCTGACCGAAGTGGACCCCGACGACCGTTTCTTGGACGATGCGCTCAACAAGCAGCTGAGTGGGATGTCGCTCTTAGGCGACGACACCGACGATGCGATCGAGTCGACCGACAACCAGACGGAGAGCACGCACAACGCGGCGTCGTTGGGCACGAAGATGGACAGCTTCGAAGATGCCCAGCTCATCGCAGAAGCCATGCTCAACCCTGTTGACATGACCAAGCCGACGTTCTCGGAACAGCTGAACCGTGCGGGCTTCGGCGCTCAAGCGTCTGCGTCTGCGGAGGTCGACCAAGCGTTGCTGAACGAGTTCCTGTATCCGGGAGGCGCTGTTGCTGCGGACGCCACTGCCACGACCGTCTCCGAGCACGATTTCTACAATGACAGCGTAAGTTTGGATCTCTTGTCGTCCGCAGATCGCTTTGAGATCTAAGTGGGTGGGTCAAGGTCTTCGAGGACGATGCTTTTTCGCACTCTCTCTCTCTTCGCCATTGCTCGATCCTGTTGTAGTACGCTCTGTGCATTGATGTTGTCGGCACATATATCTATACATTCGTGAATGAATCAACCATACCAGCCAAGCAGCAAGCGGAGTTCACGCATCTCTTGATGGCACTGTCCAAAGTCCGTCCATCCAACTCAGTCTTCCACCACATTTTCATTCCGATCTTCACATATTTATATATATTTTTTGAAAATTTGAACCCATAAACTCAAAGGGTTCCCAAGTGCACCGTTTCGAAGAATAAGCAGATATCACGTTAGTGATATTATCACTCGAGAGGGAGATTCTGGTACTCTCTGAATTGGTCATCCATTTTTGCGTTTTTGTTGATATTTTTGCCCACACAATCGAAGGGAAGGAAGCGAAGCACATCGCAAGTGCTGTGTGCGGTGACGACGACGGCGGTGGCGGAGATCATGGCGACGGAGGCGCGACAGAGCAGCAGCGCGGACCACTCGAGCGCGCGCGCTGTGACGTGGAAGCAGCTTTGCACGGCCGACGGCGTACAGAGGAAGAAGACCAGCTCCATCACTGCTGCAACCGGTCCAGGTCCAAGTGCAGGGAGCAAGAGCGCGCCGCTGTCACCAGAGGTGCGCTCGGGTCATGCGACGACGCTGCTGCGCTCCACGGAGAGCATGCTTTTGTTCGGCGGCTCGGACGGGAAAGTCTTTTACAACGACTTTTACGTGCTCGAGCCTGAGCAGTACGGTGCGCTCAACGATACGCAGTACTCCACCAGCAGCAGCAGCAATGGTGAGGCTTCGCGGGGCGAGATCAGTAGTGCGGAGCGATTGGACCAATCATTTTCTGCCTCGTCGAGCGAGCAAGCCGCGCTCCCGCCATCGCAACGACCTCCAGAGTCTTCGTCGCAGTCGATGAGCGGTACAGGACTGTAACATTTCATCATTTGCATAGTACAGCTGCAAACCAAGCGCTAACATGTGTGGTTCTCTTGCTTGTGTTCATTTCTTGCAGGAAGGACAGGGTCGGATGAGCTACCGTCGTTGCAGTGGAAGAGATTGATCGTTACGTGCGCGCCGGTGCGTTTCGCATCGTGCTACTCCGCGAGTAGTATGCACAGCAGTGAGAACCACACGAGCAGTTTGGATTCCGAAGACAGTGCCGGCAGCAATGCCTCCGAGCTGCCTTACGTCGGCGGCGGTCGCGATTACCACACCATGCACTACGTTCGCACTTCGAGCGACGAAGAGCGGGAGAAAGGGATGCGTGTGCTGGTTCTCGGGAACATCCTGGTTTCCTCCAAGGAAGAAGACGGCAATATGTTTGAGACGGAGGAATTCCGCATCGAAGAAGTGCGCATCCGACAGCCAATGCTCGAAGCGCAGTGGACGCCTCGCCGGTTCACGAGCATGTGGACACCTCGGCCGCGTCAAGCGCATAGCAGCGTGGTGCGTTTTGTCTGCCGTCGTTCATGGCGATAGTCAGTAGTTCGCAGATTGCTTCGTGGCGCCAAGTGGCTAACGTTGTGTGTCTACCTGTGTGTGTGTTGGTGTAGCTGGTTGGCGACCAATTGTTTTGCTTTGGTGGGAAAAACGCGAAGACGACGGTGTTCTACAACGATATGTTTTATTTCGACGTGCGCCTGAACCAATGGAAAAACCCGCCGTCCACGGGCAGTCTCCCCGCGCCGAGAGGATATGCGAACATGGCCGCGAACCGATCGCGAGACAAGATTTTCGTGTACGGTGGGTACGACGCCAAGCAACAGTTCGGGGGGATGTATATGTACGACGTCACGCTCAATCGATGGGACAAAATCGCCTCGCGAGGGGAAAAGCCGACCACCCGCATGAACCACTCGCTCACATTCATTGCCCCCAACCACCTGATCATGTTTGGAGGACGCGAGCGCTCGACCCGACAAAACGACCTCTTTCTGTTTGACATCGCGACGAGCACGTGGAAACGGCTTTCTCACGAAGGAGAGAGCGTTAGCAGTCAGAGGCGCTCAGGCAGCCAGAGAAACAGCGACGATGGTGGCGATGTGAGACCCTCGAGTGCGCCGACCGGACGAACAGCACACACTGCTGTCCGCTATGTGTCGCGCTCGCACTTGCGCAGTGCAAATCCGGTAGGGGAGGAGCGCATTCTGATCTTTGGCGGCTACGCAGGTTCGCACGTATGGCTGAACGATTTGCAACTGCTCACGGTTCCTTCGGAGGCAGTGAAGCAAGCGCTGGTGCCTGCGGGATCCGGTCTGGATCGTAATGCATCACGTAAGGGAATCCTTGTGCTGCCGCTGGCTAGTTCCGTGCTCGGTGTGGCTGCGATGTATTTACTTTCTCATCTACTGTGTGTGTGAACTGCAGAATGGAGCGCGTCGACCGCGAGTAGTAAAGAAGAGAGATCGCGCGCGGTATCTGCTCCAGCTCAGCTCTCCCAGCACCGAAAACCCTCCTCGCGAAATGAGAGCGCAGTGGTTCTGTCCGACATTACAAACCAGACAGCACAGCACACACCTGCAGCCGTATCTTCGAAACGACCGTTGAAACCAGCAGCAAGTGTTGTGACGACAGCAGGCACGCGTTTTGTGGTCTTGTTGTCGATGGATGGCTTGCGATTAGTCCTTTGCTGAATCCCATCTTCTCGCTTTGTTTTCCCAGATACACGCGGACTTCATTTCAGCCAAAGTTCCCAGAGTCGCGACTTGCAGAAGAAACGGAAACGGCATGCTGAGAGCCAGGATAGCATGAGCAGCGGCGAGCTTTTGTCCTCACAAGTAGCGACGCAAACGACGATGATTCAGCTACTGCAGCACTCGGAGCGAATGGAAGAGGTGCGCACGCTCATAAAGTATATAGCTTGTTTGTCAGACGATGACGACGAGCGAGTAACAATGTGGTGCTGCATATTGCTGTTGTTCGCTTCCAGGGGATGACAAAAGTGTATACTGCTGTCACGCAAGAGCTGAGCGCTCGACGCCACGAAGGCTTCGCGGCGTGTGAGCAGTGGGAAAAGCGGTTCGATGCCGAGAAGAAGAAGAACGAGTCCTTGGAAAAGCAACTCCGCACCGCTGATGCGGAGAAACGAAGTTTGAAAGAGCAATTGGTTGCAGCGAACACCGAGCTGTATGTATACAAGCGAACACAAGAGAAAAAAGAGGCGCCGACGTGCAAAACCGAGGTGGTGCGTGATCCTTGTGAAACCCCTGCTATGCAGCCCTTCTTCTAAAAGAACGCATCCTTCTTTTTGCTGTTGCATGGATGGTTGCAGATCCTTGGAGCGATCGAGCAAGCAAAGATGGACCAGCGAGAGACGTTCATCCTGTTTGAGAATAAACTATCAACGATCTACGAGGTCGTCAATGACACGCGCCATCTATCTGGCGACCGAACCGAGACGGATGACTCCCCGCAGAAACGAGACAGGTGCGCTTTCCTTCTTGTCGCCAATATGTGCATATGCATGTTTGTACAGAGATGGAGGTTACTGGGTCTCCCCTCTCCATTGGGGAGTGATGGAGATGCTGCATGGAAGCAAATTGCAGTTCGTCTTGTGGAACAATCCCTCTCCATATATCAAGGCGAAAGCTCGCTATCTACTGATGACTTTGTTGGCGTAGAATTCCCTACAAGGACAGATACGGATAGAACAGGATCAGAACGAGGCTCCATTGCTTGCTCCTGTATAGTTGTGTCTCTCTCACAACACATGTGCTTTTGCATTCTTCGACATCTCGTAGCATGTTTCCAGATGATGAAGACTCGAGAAATCCACCCTCGCAGCCTCACATGTACCCAGAGCGCGTGGTGATCAGCTTGGAAGAGCGATTGCGCTCCTCTCTCGCTTCAAACGAAGAGTTGGAAGAAAAAGTGAGTGCAGCATTGTTTACAAGTGAACCCTCCCACCGTTGTTTGTGAAAAGATGCTAATGCTTTGCTGCTGTCGTTGTTTGCATCCTCCGCGAAGCTGAAGGTCATGGAAGCACAGCTGAAGACCGTGGAAGCAAAGCTGAAGCGCGCAGAAGGGAACGAAGAACGCATCCGACTCTCCCTGGCGTGGCTGCACAAAGGAGACGACGCTGCGTCGTAAGATGTATGAACGGATGTTCAAAGGAGTTGCTCTCACACACACACACACCCAACGCGATCGAGATGCACAAGACGGGGTGCGAATAGATTATCCCGAAAGGAGTAGACGCAATACCCAGCATGCAACTGCGCAGCAAGTACGCTATCATCTATTTGACAAAATAATAAATGCAACGTCGCAATGTGACAGATCGAACAAACCCTGCAAAAGACTGCGCTTCCTCAGAAAGCAAAACCATTCGTCCTCCGAGTGAACTGTGAACTATCCACGTCGAGGAAAGCTCATTTCATTGAGAATGTTGCTTACAGGTCCCGCGTGACCATCTTGCGACGCAAAGGATTCTAGCAGGTTGGAAAGCAGGTTGAAGTCGAGATCGAGCGGGGTGTCAGCCGCATCAAGGTCTTCGTCGAGCTCTTCGTCCTTCGCTGCAGATCCGCCGACTTCTTCCAAGCGAACGAAACTCTTGGCCATTTTACTCGTCGACAGCTCTGCATCCATCTCCGCCATCGCGACCTCCATCCTCGCTTCATCCTCGTCCTCATCATCGTCGTCGCTATCACCATCACTGGA
The DNA here is from genome assembly GCA_023334155.1 of Globisporangium heterothallicum. Classification (NCBI taxonomy): domain Eukaryota; phylum Oomycota; class Peronosporomycetes; order Pythiales; family Pythiaceae; genus Globisporangium; species Globisporangium heterothallicum. The sequence goes on along the minus strand of JAASGH010000024.1, from coordinate 5,531 downwards.
ATGGCCGAGATAATCATCGTCGTCCTCGTCATCTTCATAGAAATAGTTTCCGCCTTCAGAGAAACGAGGCTCTCGCTGCGGTCCTCCGTCGCCATTCAAGATCTCCATGAACGCGCTCATGTCGAATTGGATGGGTTCATTGCCTTCCACGCCATCGATGCCGGAGATACCACCGAGAAAACTGTTAAACATCGTCGCGATATTCTCGAGTTCCTCGGCGCCGCCTTCCGCGTCGTTCTCGGCTCTTTGTCCCGCACCATCCGCCATGCTCATTGACGCCTCGACCTGCTTCAGCTTCTCTTCCAGACTGTCCGGGTGCACATACAGCCACGAATCGTCATCGTTCGCACCGAGTGCTTCCTCATCTCCATGGTCAGGACACTCGTCCGCCAGTAGAGCTTCATCTATCGCGTGCCGCCAGATCTTTCCAAATTGGTCTTCGACGCTCGTGGCATACAGAATCTCCAGTCCGCACGTAAGCTTCATACCGATCTCAGCAGCTAACGCACTCGCCACGTCGTCCCTGTTCTCTAGCTCGCCCGAAGCACCAGCAAGCGCGCTGTACTGAGCATGGCTTTGGAACGGCTTGGGTGGGAAGAATTGCTGTTGCTTGAGCTGCGCAAACATACACCTGGAGAACGTGACCATGCGCTGCGACACCTCCGCTTCTTCACTCTGCGCACGTGGCAAGAAAACCTCCATCTTGCTGCAGATCGACGTCGCGTGCTTGGGTTCCCGGTAGTAAAACGCTTCGACGGCTGCGCCGAGAATCTCGGGCATGCGGCGGAGGATGCGAGCTGCGTTCACAGGGAGCACGCAGCGAATCCGATGGCGATTCTCCTTCATATATCTGGGGACGTCGCTCAATTTTGCGCTCAGAGCGCGCTGCACGGCATCGCTGGCTTGTGTGCTCGCTGGGTCTCGCAGCACCGCATGGATGCATCTCTGTCTCCATAATGCCTCTCCTCCTCCACTTGTCGTCTTCTTGTGTCTCCGTCTGCCATGGCTCTGCTGTTGCTCCTCGCTCACAATCGCTGGCGAGACGATATGCAGCACGCCACCCTTCACCAACACACGCCCGTCGCTGTTCTCGGGGTGAACCCACTCGGGGAGCACGTCGGCGCACTCGATGAGCAGAAACTCGCCATCGGTGTCCTGCATGCGCGCGACCACATTCGGGTATCGCGTCGTGATCGCGCACAGCAGCCACGTGACGACCCACTCGTCCTGGATCTCGTCGCCCACCGACGTCTCGCCCGTCAAGTAATACCGCATCAGATCGCCACCTACAGCTCCGGGTGGACCCAATTGACTGGTCTGCAGGTGGAACCGGTGTCGCTGCCAGATAAAGTCGCGCGTCCTTGCGTGCGCGAACGCGAGCATCTCCGCGCACTCTCGCTGCACAAACGCGCGCTCCTCGTCGTCTCGCGATGCATGAAGCGTTGCCGCTGCTGCGTCCTCGTGGCGCGCGAAGTAGAGCTCGTACCGGATCACATTCTCGTCCGCTGCGGGTGTCGGGAACAGCGCTGCCATCTTTTGAAATGAAAAATGGTTTGATGAGTTTGAATGCTTTATTAACTATGGAAGTCGCTCGTCCTGTCTCTCTCTTTTCTTTTGTATTCTGATGGATGGAAACAATTGCAACATTCAGACGACATTCCTACCACATCTGAAACCAATCGCAACATTGGTGTCATTTGGGAAGACGACGAGATGTCGCTGAGCGCAAAAGAAGAGGTCCGTTCGTTCGCACATGCGCACGCCGAATGATGCGCGGCTCTGGATGCGCGCACACTAGGCTGCATGCGGCGGTGTCCTTGATGCACTTGGCTCACTCTCCCTGTCTATATGTATGTGTATCATATCAGGTGTGCATTGTCGACAAGGACAACAATGTGGTTGGCAAAGCGGATCGCGCCGTGATGGTAAGACCACCCACTCTGAATCCTGCATACTGCAGTCTCCCAGTGCATACCCAATGAGACAGAGAGAGCGCATACTGCCGAAGCAACGTGCACATCACGCTCGGAAGTGGATTGATCGCATTGGCGCTCACCTGCTGCTGTATCTGTAGCGCGCCTTCAATTTGCCACATCGCGCCTCGTACATCGTCATCAAGAACGCCAGGTAACTCGGCGCAATTGTACATCTCCCACCATACAAAGACGCGGCCGACAGTTCTTTTCTTTTCTGCCACTCTATGCATCACTTTGTGGACGTGCTGCAGCGGCAAGTTCTACGTGCAGCGTCGGACGATGATCAAAGACTACTGTCCCGGGTTCCTCGACCCCATGGCCGGTGGCGTCGTGCAACACGAGGAATCGTTCGAGGAGAATGCCGTCCGTGAAGCCGAAGAGGAGATGGGCGTGAAAGGCGTGCCGCTCACGCACATCGACACGTTTTACTACGGGGACGAGCGCAGCTGTGTGTGGGGTGCGATATTTGAGTGCACCTACGATGGTCCCTTGACGCTCCAAGTGGAAGAAGTCGACGAAGTGCTCGAGATGAGTGCCGATGAGATCCTGCAGCGACGCGCCGAGTTCACACCGGACGGCATTTTCGCGTTCGAGCGGTACCTCAAGCACATCAACAAGTAATGGAGGTAGAGCAAAGTGTCTGGATGCAGCGTGCGCGCAGGTCTTCATACAAACTCACAGACCAGGCGATCGCGTCTTCGAACCAGCGTGCGACATGGAGGATCGCTCTCTAAACGAACCCACTTGTGTTGCTTTCTTTACTTTGGTGCGTTTTGCTTCCTGCCTACAAAGGAGTCCATAGCATGGCGTCCACCAGCCAAGGAAACCAAGAAATCGTACCATGCCACAGGCAAGAGTCGCGCGATCGCGGGCACCCACGGGAACACCCACCCTCGCCAGCCACTCGAGCAGTAGATGAGGAGCTTCGAGCCGTTCACCATGGCGCTGTAGATGCAGTCGACGACGTCTTGTTCGTCGAGAAGCGGCACGAGCGTTCGTGCGAGCTGCATCGTCAAAGAGTCTCCTTGGAAAGCGCCGTCGAACATGCCGGTGTTCACAGCACTGGGGCACACCAGAAGCGTGCGGATGTGCGTCACGCGGTCGCGCTGAAGCTCCAGGCGTACTACAGAGGGAAGGGAGAATGCACACCACACCTCAGCATACGCCTCCACTAACCACTGCTGTTTCATTAACGTACATGACTCATGGAACGCGTTCACAGCGGCTTTGCTGGCTGAGTAATCGGAGAGACCAGCGCTGCTGGTCAGTCCCATCTGCACAGACAAAAACAAACGAAAGCAATGAGTCGACTCTCCCCTCCATAGTCTTTGATCCAGGAGACATCGCATTTTTAGCCATACCACGGAAGACACCGAGACGATCAAGCCGTCCCTGCATTGCTTCATGGACGGGAGCACGGCTTTGACCGTCCAGAAATGCGCCAGCGTGTTGACCGCAAACGTGGCGCGGATCTGCGCGGGGGAGAGCTCCGACAGCGACCGTCCCGAGACGATGCCTGCGTTGTTGACAAGCACATCGATGCGCTTTGGTGCGATCGCCTTCAGGATCTCCTTCACACATGCGTCGACCGCTCTACAGATCACCCACCGCCACACAGTGAGTCCACAGAGCGTTCCAGAATGCAAACCGAAGGTCAACTAGCTAGCTGCAAGAGCATCTGCGCATGATTGACTCACTTGTCGTCGGACACGTCGCACTGGTAGATCAATACGCTAGAATTGCTGCTATCACACGCAGCAGCTCCGCCACTTGGCGCAGCAGACCGCCGCAGAAAATCCTCCTGCACTCGCTCGAGGGCTCGCTGGTCGATGTCAACGAGCACGAGCGTCACGCGCGCTGCATGCGTGTAGATCCTTTCCGCGAGCGTCCTGCCAATGCCACTGCCCGCACCCGTGATGAGCACGACGCGGTCGTCCAGCAGGAAAGGCGGCGCGGTCGCTAGATAGCGCAAGATACGCCACACCAGCAGCAGCAGCAGCAGTGCCGTCAGCACGGATACTGCAGCACTCTTGCCTTCATTCACATTCATCGTGGCGTCGGTCATTTTGGTGCATCATTTGTCGAATGCAGAGCTCTCGTCCCTCTCGAAGCCGATCGAGTCCAGTATCACGCATTCGGCAGGGTTGTCTTCCTCAGGTCTGACACCACCTCAAAAGTATCAGATGCGGTTTTGGTACTGGATATGCTTGCCACAATAGAAGCCTCGTCATGAGCATCACAGGTGTTGTTCGCGGGAATCGCATACCCTGTATAAAGGCATCGCAGACTTGTCCGAGCATTTGAGTCTTGATGGAGAACTGCGGTGTGCGACCTGTAGAATTGGATACGAGGTTGAACTTGTCGACCATGTGTCGAGAACCCAACGTGCGTGCACACACACGCAAACACACACACCTCGCATCTTGCCGCCGTCCTTTACCGTATCGTAGGTACCGAAGATACAAAAGCGTCCTTCTCTCGCGAAGCGAGTGTGTTCTTGATTGCTTTGTTGACTTCACATTCCCTAGGAATCCTTTTTTCTTTCTCCAGGTTGAGCGTGTTTTGTTGAGCGTGTTGGAGTGTTATCGAGCGGGAAACCCAACAACCTTTTAATCAGATCGCAAAAACGGGTGCACACCCTTTATAAGGGGTTCGTGAGTCACAAACTGGCGTTTTCTCAGTGAGCAAGCGACAACACAAACAACACCTCTCGACAAGAATCGCAACCCGGAAACATGCACCATTTGCGCAACCACAACGGAGGATCCTAATTCCAGCTAATTTATGCTCAACCCGAGTTCCCCCCCCTACAATAGCGATCCCAACACTCCTTTTCCCCCCTACCCTTGTCCTCCATGACGTTCTCCGACTCCACGACCTGACCCGAGTCTCACCTGCCATTCCTGCTTCAACGCGCTAATTCTTACTGCTCCCTCAAGAGAAGAAAAGTCCCTAAACGTGCAAACCTGAACACGCGACAGGATCTGCGCAACAAGGGTGGAAGACGCAACAACTCGGCGTCACCAGCAGATCTGCAGGACGAAAAGGGGGGGGAAAAGAGCCACGAACCCTACGCGTCTTCATCTACGGTACCCAAAAGCACATGGTTCCAGTCCGATCGACGGGACTCGTGGCGACTTTGTCTCGACGTGAAGAAAAAGGAGAAGAGGAAGAAGATGCTGCTGCAGCGCATAAAAAAAGAACAACCCGACAGACGAATGGGGCAACTGTGGCTGCGCATAGCCCCGACATCCGAGCACGTACGTGAGGGCAAGTGGTCTGCAGCGCGATTCCACTCTCGCAGCGCTGCCAAATGACAGTCCGTTGGAAAGGGGAGGAGCGCAACTGCTTTGTCTTCCTCCTTCCTTCGGTGCAACGCTCTTATTCCTCGACGATCTGCCCCGCACCACACACACACACACACACCCGCCTCTCTCTTTCCCTCACTACCTCAATTCGAGTTGGAGAGTAACGCAGGCGTTCGATTTCTTCGAGTGTCGAAGGGCATTCACACTATTGCTTAGCGCCTCCTGCATTCGTAGACAGCATTCAGTT